>VVHJ01060898.1:14901-46764 GCA_015107715.1 Tylochromis polylepis | reverse complement strand
TTTTTTTTTGTGTGTGTGTGTGTGTGTGTGTGTGTGTTTGTGTGTGTGTGTGTGTGTGTGTGTGTGTGTGTGTGTGTGTGTGTGTGTGTGTGTGTCCATGCACCGGGGGATTAAATTGAAGTTTAAATTGAAGTTTCTTTGGAGTTCTTTGAGTGACTTACTGCACATTGAAAAGCTTACAGTTGTTTGAGTTTTTAACTGTCAAATAATGTCTGAAGCTGCCTAAATAAACGCACAGTGCATCTAATCATAGGTCTCATGTAGCAAACATTAACCACATGTACCCAATCTGAAAATATTCATACCATGTACTTTGTTTTGGTTTATTTTTCTCTTTCTTACCTGAAGTTGGGGCGATTTTTTTGTGTGTGTAGGATGACATAAACTCTAAAGCCTTCTGATTATTAATACTGAGGCATCTATATTGAAATTTGAATTCATCCACCCTATTACTATATTATTTTTATGCTTTAATACACTACTGCTAGTATTTGCAATTTTCCCTCCCACAGGTCAAAGAGGGAACTAACTCAGAAGGGAACAAACCTTACTGCATCAGGTGGTTAGCATTTCTTTGGGTTCAAATGTAAAAACAAATATTTTAGTACAAAATAGTGTGTTAAATATATACAAAAATTATAATTCCAAGTTCTAATTTAAGTTTTATTTGACAGTTGATGTAATATCATGGGTTAAACTGGTAAAACAATTTACAGCACCATTTTGCTACATTTACACCACAGGGAAGTAAATGCTGTTGTTGTAAATCACTTGATTCCCGCATCTGCAACGGTTCACAGAACTGTCACTCACACATACACACAAACACACACCTAAACAGACACACACGCACACACAGTTGTATTTTATTAATGTCTTTTATGTGTGTGAGATACGATATGTAAATAGATGTTATAAACTTAAAAAAAATAAACTTAGCACAAAAAGTAAACAAATTCATATTTGGTACATTATGGCTTTGTGGTAACATCTTGGCAATAAATCATATACATTTGGAAAGCCTGTTTATTTCCTATTTGTGGATTGCACTTGTGCAACTTGCCAGTTCTTCTCAGCCAATGCCAAGTAGCTTATTTTGCTATTGACTCTTGTTTGGTGTTGTTTATTGGATTGGATAATTGAAGTCTGCGGAAATAAGACATATTGGCAATTAACAATGCATTCATTTAACAAACAGAGGTCTGAGTAGCACGTGGAAGAACCATGCATAGCCACGACAGCATAGTACCTCCTCCTCATGCTGGTCACCAGCTTGGTCACACACTGCTGTGTGATGGCATCCCATTCTTCAACCATTGTGGTTGTGTTGGTCACTCTGGTATAAACAGTACACCCACAAGTGTTCAGTGGCGTTGAGGTCAGGACTGCAGGTGGGCCATTCCATCCTTTCCACTCCCAAATTCTGGAGGTAGTGTCTGAATAATTCCCACTCTGTGGGGGCGAGCATCATCTTGGATGATAGCATTTGGTCCCAGTCTGTGGAGATATGCCACTGGTTCCAAAATCTCATCTCTGCATTGAGATTGCCTCTAATGCCAAGCCTTGTTTTTCCAGTGAGGGAGATGCCACTCCACACCATCCTTCTGCCAAAAGTTGTTACCCTATGGGTGCAGCATTTTCCGTGATTTCTCCACACTTTAACCTTATGAACCAAGTGCCGTAGGCAGAATCAGGACTCATCGTTAAACATAATGTTTCTCTACATTCAGGTTCCAGTGCAAACAAAACTTATGGTTAAGGGCAGTCATTTCAGCCTTCCTGGCAGCCCTATGAGACCGGAGATTAGCTGTGTGCAGTCTGTGCTAGCAGGGTGAAGAAATGGTTTTCTCATGGTGTCATCTTGTCTTATTGTAGGGTCTTTATCTTACAATATAAAGTTCCTTGAGGCAACTGTTGTTGTGATTTGGCACTATATAAATAAAATTTAATTTAATTTAGTTGAATCTTCATGGGATCCCCAATTTTTTTCTGACCATGAACTTGGCATTGAACTTGGTACTAGGGCTCACTCCAAATAATGCAGCAGTTTGGTTTTTACAGACCACCATCTCAAAATTCCCTTTATGGCATGGGCTCTATCCAGATCAGTCAAACGCAGCATGCCTGGAGTAGACAACAACTGACCACTGTAGCAGGGTCCACGGTAACAAGTGCTGCTAATCAGGCACCTGATTGTCAGCACCAAGAAACTCAAAGCAAGACTCAAAAGCAGAATAAACTATCTGGCATTGACAGAGAAGACTTGGCAAGTTTTTTTTAGGTGCATCCCATATACTTAACTCTGCTGGAGCATTTTTCCTCCAAACGTGGCACCATTTAAGTGGAAATACACAGGGCTTCCAACAGTAAAAGATTTATTGCCAAGAAGCATAAAAATAATCAACCAAACACAAATTTCCTTACTTTTTGTGCTAAGTTTACTTTATGTTTCAGTCTTGATTAATCGCCCAATTACTACTTGACCATATATGTATGTAGATAATGACTGTGAGGCTGTGTGGAGGGTTAGTCACTAGATACATACATTAAAGCAAACGTTTAGCAGGCATTAGTATACCTATAAATCATTAAACAATATCACCCTCTGTAACTGTTGACATATATCAATAAATCTCAGAATATCCAATGATTTTTTTTCCTCTTAAATGTCTGGTTTAAATATTTTTTCTGAGATCAGTAGAGAAAGTGACAAAGCACAAACCTGCCTCTGATTGTGATTCAAGCCCATATTATGTATGAAAAATTGAGAGACCAAATATGCTTGATGGCATAGTAATTAGGAGCCATATATTTTCCCAAGCAATGTGATGCCAGAATCATTACCGCCTTTCCCTGTGATGAATGTTTCATGAGACTTGGTGGTTATGAATATATTTGTTCACATTTTGTATGTACATATTAAAATTATTGAAAGTTCCACAGGGATTCTCTATAACCATTTACGTTTGAGTTGCTGTCCAGCTACGGGTAACACCTGTATTCTTATGTTAACCACAACAAAAAAACAAAACAAAACAAAAAAAAGTAATATAAAGCAATTTTTTATAACAATGTTTTTTATTTACATTCACTTATGTGAATTATATGATTAATGTTGCTGCTGCTTTTGTAACCCTACCAAGAATGATGTTCAGAGTAAAACATTCAGTTCCTGGTTAGCATTTAAGTCCAAAGAATATTTGAACAAATGTCAGAAAATAGTGATAGATATAAATATATAAATAGAAATCAGTCAAACATTTCATTGTTTGTATGGGCCTTTACTATATCAGCCTATAACTTGATCAGTAAAAGCATTCTGGAAACAGCCAGTTGAAGCTGAGTGAAAGGAAATCTAAAGTATACAATAATACTCGTGCAACAGATGTAAACTGTGCATGCAGAAATGTAAATACAGATTAGTCAGTATTTCCAAAAATGTAATTTATCCTCCATAGAAATTTGGCTCCACACACTTTAACAGTGACACGTGTGCATGAGTCTCTCTCACACAGTCAAAGACAAGCATAGCTGCAGGTGCAGCTCTTTTGACTGATGAGTCTGTAAGTGTTTCCAAAGAGTGAGTTGCTCCGAGACAGCTGTCTCCATACACAGTGTTAACTTGAAACTCTCCATCTCGCTCTCCACTCCCTTTGTTCTTTCTCCCTTCATTCTACTTTTGCTGGCCTTTCTTTCTTTCTCTTTCCACTGCAGCTGAGACATGATGGAGTCAATCTTTCATCCCAAGGAATGAGATGCCAACTCTCAAGGTACAGTAACAAGAATAAAACACTAAATGATCTGAAGAACCTAACTCTACTCCATTGTCTGCTATAGGGCAGAATGAAAGGCAATCTGTAGTGGTTTAGGGGTTCAGACCAGAAAAGGGAAGCAGCTGCAGCTATGCCAGTGCCAGGATTGCATTTCTATCTCCACACATTGACAGAAAGTTCAACAATTACCCCAGAGCCCAGCCTCAAAATATGATTAGAATGGACCCAGATGATAATGGCTTTTACATGCAATTACACCAAAGGGGGATTTACCCAGTATATGGGAATAATGTAGCTAGAGAATGAGACAATAGCTTGCTAATGTCTGTTTTGGTTGGCTGACCCAGTGGAAATTAGTTTATTATAAGGTTTTATATTCAGACAAGCTATGTCTGTAGTAAGTCCTGTGATGATCAATCATGAGATATGTTATTTCTTTTCATTCATTTAAAGACAGATTTTAAGTGTTTTTAGTAGTGACAATGCAGTTGAAAGTTGATACAAATATTTTTCATTGAGCCAAAAAACATTCATAGATGCAACCAGTTGTAGGAAGTCATTTAGCAGCAATATTAAAATAAATAAATAAATGCGTTGGAAAATTTAGAAAGAAATTAGACACGAGAAATGTTCCAACCAATGTTGGTAAGTAAAACATTTACTGGAAATAAACGTTCACTGTACATGGACAATGTGCCGCTAAAGAGTGAAAGTATGCTGTTCATCTGAGCAAGAAAATGAGAACATGACCTCACCATTTGGATATTATTTTTTGCTTTTTTTTAAAGACTTCTTTCCTTGTCATAATGCACATCATATATTATGCTGTTCAATTTATCACATTTGACAAATTTTTGAAACAATTTGAAAAAAAAAAGTTTTGTTTTTGTTTTGTATTTTTTCTTTTATAGGGTCACTGCAGCCCCCTGTGGCTTCTGCACCATGGCTGCTGGGTGACCCCACGTCTGGGGCTGTCCTCAGCTCTTTCCGGGAGGGTGGCGCAGTTGCCCCTCCGGTTGATCCTCCTTGGGTTCTCGCACTCTGGGGGGCCTCTGGATGCCTGGGGCCTGGGTCTCCTCCATGCCTGCTTCATGCCCTGGGGGGCGGGGCTATGGCTCCCCACACCCTCTAGCAGATACTTACACAGAGAAACCTTTTGAATACCAGCGCGCTCACGCACACAGCGGTGCACACAGGTACTCACAGACACACAATATCTTGGTTGGCTGCTGCCTCTAAACAGATCATGTGTTTTCGATCTTGTGTACTGCTTCAAGTAAGATTCAGTATTTATTATTTACTGTTACCTATGCTTACGTTGGTTGTTGCTGTAATTTCCCTACTGTGCTGTTTTCTTTTTGCTTGTTTGTTTTTCAGCAGGTGGTGAAGCAGATTTTCAGTGTCTTTTTTCTCTATCCCTTTTCTCTTTCTCTTTTCCGTCCCTGAGTCCTGTCCGGTCTGATTGTAATAACTTAAAACAAAAATAAATAATAAACATTGAATAAACTATGACAATCAAGTGGACCAGTATAGCAAAAGGTCCACTTCATAAGGTAAATCTGTTGGGCATTTCTCTTGGCCTTCAGACAATAATTCTGATTGCTACAGTGCTGGACAGGACACCAAAAAAAAAAAGAAAAAGAAAAAAAAATATGTTAATGTTATGGAGGAGCATGTCTGGAAGAGAGATGTGCTGGAAAAATAGGGAAAAACACACAAACCACTACAAAAAACCAAACAAAACAAAAAAAAAACTATAAATCCCTTGCTGTAGTAATATTGTGCTTGGAAAATCCCGTCCAGGAACATACATCTTTCCTGAAAGTGACATTCTCATGACTTAACTTGATTTCCTGGGTTTCCTTAAGCACCATTGGGTGAGACTCTACAATAAAAAGAGAAATGAGTCTTTCTACCAAAGATAAAAGTCTCACTCAGCTGGCCAATATTTCCAGCTGAATGGAACACAGTTAACAATATCATAGCTGTCCTTATGGGTGTTCTATGCACCCTCTTACAGCAGTACCTACAATATAAAACAAAACTGGGTACTCCCTGAGCAATATCACACGAAATACTCACAAGCACAGAGAAGGAAAAACTGAAACTGAAAATAAAAACAAACAAAAAACAAAACCCCCAAAACTAAAACTCTACAACTCTTATAGTCACTGTTCAATAATAAACGTGGTTACAATATTAAGCAGCCTCCAATACATCTAAGTTTCAATTGCAATCTCTATTTTTTTTACTTTGCAAAAACTAGATTTAAGTGATTCTTCTGTCAAGTTTTGATTTCTTTTCCCAACTTTATACACAATATTCCTGAATTAAGACACATAAGCAAAAGTAACGTTATTTAAAAAAAAATTAAATAAAACAACAACTATATAGCTAAGCATATTAATATTATTACTATTGTTATTAATATTATTGATAACAGCACATGTTGTGAATGCTCAAATAAGCTGTAATTTTATTTAAGTTTGTGTAAGTATGTTATGCCCTTGCGTAGAGGAAACCAGAGCTTAACACAAAAATCACTCCCCTGCTCCCAAGGAACGACCAATGCTACAGCAGGACTTTCAAACTCAGAATATTTTCGAGGTAGAAATCGTAAGGGTGGGCACAGTCAAAACAACAAACAAAACATTCTAGAAAGGAAACAGAACTAACTTACCTATCATAAAGATCCAAAAGAAAATACAGGCCTCTTACCTGTCCCCTAACCTAAACAATCCCTACAGCTACCAGATCAATCAACAAAAGAGACTATTTACAACATATACAAAAATAACTTATCAAGCTCTTATGGATACAGAAACTTCATCACACACAGTACACAACTGAACACACAAGCTGGATGTGGGCGGGGCCACACTGGTCTTGACCGGGACCATTCAGTCTTCAGCAAATGGTTAGCCTCCACCTGGAACTTACATAAGCAACTTGAATAATGAACAATGCCACCCTCAGGTGTGGAGGAGTGAAAACAACAAACGAAATTATGACCTGTGTCGTAACTAATAATAATAATAATAATAATGATAATAATAATAATAATAATAATGCACAAAAGAAGAGGAACAATCGACTCATCTATTCATCCATTTTCTACTGCACATCTGGGTTAGGGGTTTAAGTCAGAGCAGATATGCCCAGACCTTCCTCTCCCCAGCCACCTCCTCCAGCTCATCCACAGTGAGACAGAGGCTCAAGTCAGCTGAGAGATATAATTTCTCCAGCATGTCCTGGGTCTGCTCCAGGGCCTTCTCCTGATAGGACATGCCTGAAACCTAGGAGGTGTACAGGCATGATCCCAGTATCTGATCCACCAAACACTGAACCCCTTTGGCCCCTCCAGGTGGTGTATGTATTGCTTTAGGGCTGTGCCCAGCCAGGCTTCATAGGTTAAGGCCCAACCATTCAGGCACTCTCCCACAAACACTTCGTCCCTGGACCTGGCTCTAGGGTGAGGCCCCAGCAACTCTATCCCATACAGGGTAGCTATGTCCCTTGATTTCTTCTTCATCATGGGAGTTTTTTTTCTGAATCACTCTTAGTCTGGCCCTTCACAAAGCCACCAAGGACCAGTTTGCCTTGAGAGATCTTACTAGGGGCTAATTACAACATAGCTCTTGCAGTCATGCAGACACACATACCCCTCCACCATGATAAGGTGGCGATAATAATAATAATGATGATGATGATGATAATAATAATAATAAAACTGTATTACATACTCCTTAAAAAAGGGAAAAGCTGACTCGTAAGGCAACATTGTAACAGCTTATCCAAAACTATTGCCTCCACAGCACCCCTCTCCATTTGTATTGTTTAGACTATGTGCAATCAGAATTCTAAAGAGCTGTGGCAGCCACCCCACAATGTCTGCTTTTTTCACTGGGACTCTGCTGCGTTGTCTGGCGGTGTTAGGTAACCCTGAGTCAGAGCTCTGCGGCTTGTCTTGGTGTAAACAGATGGTCTGAGATGCGATGACTACTTTCTGATCTCACCCAGATAGGGATGTAGGCTGTCAGATGACATTTCCAACTTCTGCAGAGGTGAGATGACTGAAACAGTTTGAAATTTTTGGCGTTAAATAAAAGACCAGGTCCGATTTCCTGAGAGAAGCTTTATTTAGAGAATCACAATTGTACTGTGAAGAGTGACAAGCTGTAATGTAGACTTCACTGTTTTGTACAGCAAATTGTTTTTCCTACAGCAACCCCTTGCTGCATGAAACCTAACTTCATAACTGCTTAAAACATTGTGGAAATCTCCCAAAGCAGAATTTTAAAAATACAAGAATGTACAGTATGAATGCATATTCTCACTAATATGTATTTTTTTTGTGTAAAAGAAACCTGTTGAGCACATTTTTTTTTCAATACCTTAAAATTAAAATGTCTAACTTCAACCCTTCTATAGACAGAGCTGTAAGTCTATAAATCTGTTTGTTATGTAAAAGTATGACTAGTTTCAAAGATTCCTTCCAAACATTGTGACTTTAAATAATTAAATCTCATAGAAATAAAAAAATCAAATATTTTTTTTTTCCCCATTCCATTTAGAGTGTTGCAACACTTCACATTTACATAGTGACCTATAGTACGGATCTAAGCATCCATCTTACTTACAGTATATACTGTATCTTCTCTGCAACAAAAGCTTATTATGTTGTCATGAAGAGCTGGGTGCAGTCTTAATGACAACCAAATGTTGATGACCTTTGCTCACACTGTCCACCTTCATTCACATTCCTCACCACTGACAATATTCTTCCATCTTATGAGGAAGGAGGAAGAGCTTTCCAGTGGGATGAAGTGCTCATCCCTTTAGATATTTTGTTCCTAGAGCTTACAGGCTTGATGAGGACCAGGGTATCCAAATGAATCCTCTTAATACAATGAAAATATTCCTTCTGATGTTGCCACCTTTCATTTTGGATAGACGGCAGGGGGAGAGTAGGATGTAGAGTTTATGTGTGCATTTGATCAAGCTGGACCTTTTGGATGATCGCTTCATATTTTCCATCTAAAGTGGCTGGGGTGCTAGCAGACCATCACATCATTACAAGAGCCTTGATAACCATAGCGGTGGTATAGGGGAAAGTAGGCAAAGTGCCCTGAGTGTGTGTGTATCTCTCTATGTCTGTGACTCATCTGCCAGTTTGGCCCATTTCAGTATTTAATTTTTACAGTTTTGGCTGACATTTGTGCTTTTTTACACTTCTGTTTCACTCTTAAGTTAATCTTTTTTCTCCTTTGTTTATTAATACTTTTAAATGAAGCAGAAGACAATGTCTATTCCATGCATTCATTTTGTGCCACTGATGGGAGGACCAGGTCGAAGCAAAGTTGCCCAGACCTTCTCCCTAGCCACTGTCTCCAGCTCTTCCGTGGGAACTCCAAGGCAATCCCAAGTCAGCCATCTTTTGGGAATTTGAAATAGAAATCAAAAATAAAATCAGTCAGTGCTATATGACCTATATAGGTCTATATATACACACACAGAGAGAAAGGGAGATAAGGGATCACTAAAGCAAAAAGAGTCTTTCTTTACCCCTAAATGTTAGGTTTGCTCTTCCAGTGGCCTGCAATAATATCATAATAACATTATAATGCCTCCATTAGGAAAAAGTTTCATATTACCAAATCAATACAGACATTTCTGACAGTCCCCAAGAGTCTGTCTGTCTGTCTATCTGTCCTTCAGCTAACTGTTCATGTCATTAGTGGATTATGGCAGCCACTTCCCTGAACTGCACGAACGGCTGTAACTGGAGAGGAAGTCAGAATCAGAGAGCATGACAAGCCAGCTGATACTGCCTAGCTTGTTAATGTCTTTTTCCTTTTATGACAATCATCGGAAGAGGGAAGGTTTTATCATTTCTCATTGAAGCCATGAGAAGCATCCGGTCTTTTGCAGGTTCTCACTGGGACTACAAACATACAGGTGCATATGTTGACATGATTGAAAAATGTCCCACTAAACATAAAATGCCACTGGTTCAAATTGCTTTGCAGCTCTTGTTGTAATTGTATAACAATTTGTTTTAGTACAGCATTTGGACATTTATACTGATAAATCTTGGCAGGTAAAATTTACCTCTTTTATTTGGGTTTATCTGTCCATGAGAGATCTGTCTCACAAGTTATAACCTAACTTGATTCTGGCCTACATGAAGAAGTTACATTTAAGTTTTTATTTTTTACCTCAATATTTTATGGCCCCTATGCTGTTTTTCTACTTGCTTTCATTTTTACTTCTTTGAAGCACCTTGAAATCTTGGGAATAGTGACTAAATTTTGCCCACTGGTAGATTTAGGTATACTGACAAGCAGATCTAAGTTGGCCAGAGTTGCCCCTACACTCGCTCACATTCATTTAGAACTAAAATAGAACAGAATAAGGAGCACACTTAGGAGCAAGGATTTCCGCACACGTACTTCCCTCCTCCACACACAAACAATAAGGTCCCCATGAAAGAAGGGCTGAGATCTAAGGAGACCTAACCAAGTTTGACAGTCAACAGCCCTATTCAAGCAGGCCTGGCTGCAACCAAACACAGTGGTAATTGTAAATGTCGGGCAGAATTAACACAAAAATAAATAGCTTAACCTCCCTTACATGTATATGTGAGCAGGGATAAGGGAGAAACATTACAGCAGAGCCATAAGACACAGCTTTCTGCAAGTCAGTCATCAGCGAGTTTCATAGCATCAAGTCTGTATAATTTAGATTGTAAATGAAATATGATCCATACTCACAACCATTACACATAAATTACTCACAATTACACATTTTGACTGTATAAACAGTTTATGCACATGTGAACTGTGTAACATTTATAACTTTTCAACAAAATACATTTAGCATGCCATTACACTTATATCTAAGTTTCCACAATTTCTTTTTCACTATGATCACACTGTGAATGATGTGGCTGATGTTTAAAGGACTAACTGAGGGCTGACGGATGGAGTGTGGTAAACTGACTTGCTTTGAGGATAGACAGGGGAGAACTTCATATGGTTTCACCAACATGGAAACATGTTAGGGGAAAACGGAACGAAGGAAAGAAAAAATAAAAAAAAGACAATAAATCATAGGGATAGAAAACTCTTTACACACTGCTTCTCTCGTGTGTGCAAGCACAGATCTAATGTTGTGTCCACTGGTTAGATCATGATTCAGGGATTAGTCCTTTTGGGGTAGTTATGATTAGCCTGTAACTGTTTGTGCTTCAGGACTTCGGGAAGACTCACCAACTTTAAATTATACATATTTTTAAATTTTGGGTTATTAGTAACTTAAAAAAAATAATAATGATGATGATGACAACAAATAGTTTATTTAGATGGGAAAACAGCCATTTTTAACTGAAAAGTTAAAAATGGCTGTAATAAGTTTTAGCTTATTAAACCTACATTTTTACATAAAGTTTATTATAAATGGCAACACTTTTCTAGTTACATTTTACAAAAAAACAAAGACCAAAAAAGAAAAAGAATAAATATTTTTTTAAAAACAAGCATTGTTTTATAAACAGTGCTAATCATATAGCTCCATTGTACATTTGACTACCACCTGATTTTTAAGCAGTTTTCTAAATTTACATTGTGGGTATTAATTCCCCATCACAATTACTCTAAGTTGACCCTTTTACAGATACACATCTTTTTTATATTTTTTATTTCTTTGAACACTTTTTTGAACATGAGTTTTCCTGTGGAAAATTATGTTCAAACTTTATTGTTCTAAATTCAAAAAACCTCTCAATACAATTTGGAAGGCAATTATTTTGTGCTTTGTACATTAGTGGTGCAGTGAAATCAAGTAAATCATTACATTTTAAGATGTGTAGTTTAATGACTCGTATGTGGGTTAGCTTGTTATTAATTTGATCCATATAGAATACTCATAGCTTTCTTCTGTAGGATATAAACTGGATTACTGCTTACTTTGTATGTTTCCCCATACGTGTATGGAGCTGTTAGGGAACCATACAGTATGGATAATGCGTTTTTGAGTCAAGATCTTTTTTATGGGCATTTTTGTTTTTACATGGTTTATATGAACCTTCCAAGATAAGTTCTGGTAAAAAAACAAACAAAAAAAACCTGGTGTTGGTGTATGTCAAACACTTTTATTAAAACTTTCAATTCAATTTCCACTGTGTTCAGAATCTTTTCCAAACTTTTCTGAGAGCAAAATAAATCAGTGTCATCAACAAATAAAGTGTTTTTAAACAAGTTAGAACCATAGATTGTTATCATCAAGTTAATTATTTAATCACAAGTATGCTATCCCTCTTATACTGCATGTATTGTATTTGTACTGTATATGTACTGTATTTCTCCAGCTTTTTCACAACTCATTTCCAGATTTTGTATATAAATGAAAATATGCATCTTTGATCTTTGAGCAGTAGAAAAAGAATAATTAGATAATTATATATTTTATAATATAAGAAATGGTGAAACCAAAAATAACATAATATTACAGAAACAATTTAGCAACGTCAATAGCTGAAAACTGGTCACCACTCCTAAAAAAAAAGTACTGTAAAAATAAAAATTTGATAGATCTTGAAATTGCCATGATGTTGACACATACTCTTTGGTACATTACATGTTTTCTCTCTTGTACGTTTGGAAATAATGTTGCAACAGTATGGCAACCCACTAAAGAATAAATATGGCCATCCCTTAACCACAGTAGCAGCTGGTGATCCTTGGATCCAATATCTTCTGAAACTCAGCTGTTTAAGTCAATAGTAGCATTAACATGTGGCCTTGCAATTCACTGAGGTCAAACAGAGTGAGAAGGCATGAAAAGTGGCAAGAATACCAGTAGTCAGAGAGAGACCTTGTCAGAAATGTATCCCTGTGTCCATGGCCCTCGACCCCAGTCATAAAACTAGCAGACACAAAGGAAATCCAGCAATAAATCAGCCCTTTGCTGCCCCTCACACACTGATTTTGATCCTGGTGATATATGCCTTTAATATGTTTATGGAAGCATGGTGCAATGAAGAGAATGACAGTGGACAGGAAGAGAGAGAGAGAGAGCAGTAATTGTTTTATCATTTTCTTTCAAAAGTGCTCGTACATCAGAGGAAATCTTAATAGCAATTTTTAAAAAAAAACCAAAAAACGTGCTCCTCCTTTGATTATTAAGGAAACTATTTATTAAGCTACTTATAGTAAACATCAGTATAATCAGTATAGCCACATTTCAGCCATTATTGACATGACAGAGAATTTCATTTTAGTCCAACAAAACGCAAACTACTTACTGTTAAATCAACAAATGTTTTTAATTAGGACAATAAAGGAGAAGGTTGGAGGAGAATATGAACTAGATAAAATCCATGTTGTTCCAAACTGACTACCATACTCAACTGAGTGAAATTAAGCGAATGATGCAAAAATACGACAACAGTGGAAATCGGACTCTTTTTTTTAGGATAACGATCTTATCATGTAATCACCCTTCCTGCTGCTATAGAAAGAAAAAGCGTGCCATTTAACACCATGGGATTCAATGGCATTCAAAAAACTGCTCTGTAATATCGCACAGAAAAGGAAAAGGCATGAAAGGCATCACTACATCTGATTCCTTTATACTAACATTATTACTAATGAGCTGTTCATATATAAATTGACTATGGAACTTACTAAGTGATGCCCATAAAGCAGAGTTGATCTGAGGGGAAAGGGGGAGAGAAGCAAGAAGCTGAGGGGAAAAGCAAGACAGCAGGAAAGGGAAAAGCAAAGGAAAAACATGAGGAAAATTGGCAGGGAGGGGAAGAGTGAGGAAAAGAGAGTGAGGGCAAAAAGATGGGGGAGAAGAAAAACTGAAAGGAGAATGGTGAATGACAAAGAAAATGCAGAGTGAGAGAGAGATGACAGAGTGCTGACATCAGAGGGCCAGCAGTCCCTTCACATCATTCAGCTTTCATGGAAAATCAATTCTCCCTGGTATGGACAACGGTGTCAGCAGGCGGCAAGACCAGCCACTCTATGGCCTTCGTTCTGCCATTAACACTAAAAGACAGAGTGGTAATAACACCTTCTCTAGAGGTTCACCCCATACTGATTTGTTAAATATCACAAACCAGTAATCAAAATTATATAGTGTGATTATTTAATAATAGATTGTGAATATGAATATAAATATGGCAGGGTTTTAGTGATAATTGGGGTCCTGTAAGCAAAAGTGAGACAACTGTGTAGTCTAGCATTATTTAGCAGGCATGGAACATCTCATTCTAAATAATCTCTATAAGCAACAACCAATGGTACTGCAAAAATCTAGTTCATCACTCTATACGACAGAGGCCAAGGGTGACAGGCTGGGATAAATAAATTAAACACAAAAATTTGCATAGGCATTAGGTACACCTTGCTAGTACAGTTCCTTCAGAACTGCATTAATTCTATGTGAAGATTCAACAAGGTGCTGGAAAAACATGCTGTCCCATATTGACATGAGAGCATCACACAGTTTCTGCAGTTTTTTCTTTTCTTCGTGTGCACATCTCCCATTCCATCATATAACAAAGGTGCTCTATTGGATTGAGATTTGATGACTGTGGAGGCCATTTATGTGCAGTGAACTCATTCTCGTGTTCAAATAACCAGTTTGATCAATTTTTGTGAGCTTGTGCAAATTGTAGCCTTCCTGTTCTTAGCTGACAAGAGTGCCACTGGGTGTGGTCTTCTCTGTAGCTCATCTTCTTCAAGGTTTGACAAGTTCACAGGTGCTCTGCTGAATACCTTTATTGTAATGAGTCATTTGAGATATTGTTGCCTTCCAATGTGTTCAAAGCAGCCAGGCCATTCTCCTCTGACTTTTACTTTCAATGGGGCATTTTCACCCTAGAGATGGTTGGGTGAGAAAATCCCGGTTGATCAGTAGTTTCTGAAATACCAGGCTGCCTGGCACCAACAACCATGCCCACTTCAAAGTCACTTAAATAATCTTAGTTCCCCATTCTGATGCATAGTATAAACTTCAGGACATTGTTTTGATCATGTGGCTATTTGCATTGAGCTGCTGCCATGTGACTGGCTGATCAAATAAATGTGTTAACAAGCAGCTGAACAGCCATACCTAACAAACTAACTGGTAAGTGTATGCAGGCAGTTATTCACAAAAACATTATTTTAAATACACTTTTAAGGTCTATAAACAACCTAATACAGTTTTTCTGAGATAACATTTATGAACATTTTAGCATAGAAACATATAGCCTCATGTGCTCTAGTCCAATGAAATACCCAGAAGTGACCAAACAAGACCAAACTTTCTTAATGGTAGGATTTCCTAACCATTAATAAATCCCAGTGGCTGAAAACAAAACTAAGCTTGAGTAAATACTGTAAGTATAATGCATTAATTGGATGGGATGCAGTTCAAAGGCAAAGGTTGCTTTTTTTTGTTTCGAATAAAAACACCCGGCTGTATAAGATTTTTGAGTTGGCATGCACCCACATATATAATCCTTTTGGAAAACTATTCTAATATTTGAAATTGTTACTCAAAATAGTTACTCAAAAAAATCTAACCATGTAGAAAACAAGAAAAAATCACAGGAGAGGTTTTACGCTGAGAATGCACTTGAACAAACAACGCAACAAAAACTTTTTCAAGGTCATTTCATTTGAGACGACTCAGTGACAGTGATTCCACTTGGGGACCAGGTTGATCAAAAAGCACACCTACTTGTAGTTTCCACTTAAAAAGACAAATATCCAGTAGTGGTGTAGAGGCTGTGATGATAGCTTCACTTCCCTTTGTGATGGTACCATTTGTTAAAATGACAGAAGCAGTCTGAGCACTGTAGTCCTGGGACCTGTGTGTTAGTGTGTGCTGTGATGATAACACAGTATGTGGTAATAAAATGATTGAAGAGTTAGGATGTGTTTAGGTTCCATGGAGAACACAGACATTACGAAGCCACCAACAAACATCCATCTCCAGTATCTTTGAATGTGTTCACCGGTACGTGTGTGACAGCTTAGTGGTCCCTGCAGTGTATATGTTTTTTTTATATGAGATTTTTGTTGTGTCAGCACTGCCCTGCTTTGTGTGTGCTCTTGCACATTTTGAGGAACACTGGAGGTACACAGCTTGAATTTATTCATAATATGCTACTGCAGACAGATAAACCTGGTGTGAAACAAAGATAATTAACACATGACACCCTGGTTCCTTTTCAGTGAAGTTTAAATCCGGGAAGTAAAGTTACAAGGATGTCATCCTCACAGCAGGCTGGAGACCTAACTCACCAGAGCAATAGAAGTTTGCAACATGTCGTCAGGCCCTGTAAAGCAGCTGCACACAGCTGGAGACCTGTTTTTACCAAAGACCAAAAGGGAAGATAGAGGAGATAGAGCGATGAGGGTAGGCCACAGAACAGGGTTCAAAGGAAGGAGATATCTCTACATGGGGATGATAGGACTCTTTCTCCATGAGAATCAGGTTAATTTCCATCAGCTGTATTTATGTGGCTACAAAAGCTTCACAGGATGTGTACACCAAAAAGTTTCAAGAATTAACCACGACCGCAGCAGAAAAAAAAAAAAAAAATGACTGACACCAAATCAAAAACACTGGCCTCGGGTCAACATAAAACATTTTTTTTTATTGTTCGTCATTGTCCTGGTGTCTAGCTCATAGGATTGAGGAGATGATTTGAAAACCACAGCAATAACACTTTCATTGATTGTTCTGAAGTGTCTGAGGCCAAATGGAAACAGTGGTGTTTGGCAGATCCTGGAAAGAGGACCAGTATGTTACTGCAAAGCTGTATTTTTCAAGATTGCATGTTACCCCTGCTCAAAGTTTTTACACATAATGACTCTGTTTTCTCATTATCATTACTCTCCAACTGGAACCATGCTTTCTGTATCTGCCAAGCAGGGTGATGAATGCTGTTGGCTAATCTTCTCTTGCATTATTCCGTTATAGTATACCGTTGTTTGAAAAGTTCATATCTGCTTAGACAGAGCTACCACAGGCATCACATGTTTACCACACCTGCCTTCTAACCTCTGGTCTGTGGCTTCATCATCTGTTAACATTCACTCTCTGTACCTCCCCCACTTTCATTCTCCCTCTGTTTTTTCTCATCACCCTTGCGATTTCAGTGCCACAAAGGTCTTCCAGATAAAAAACAAGAGAAAAATTGGTGGCGGTGTCAAGCATACTGTGTTCATTGTTTCCTGACTTGAGGAGGGCAATGTCCTCTTATTTCACTGTGCACATCTGCCTGGGACCATCTGGATAGTGTCAGCATTCAACACTGAGCAGAGCAACCATCACTCTTTCCCCTCTCTGACACATCTCATCTCCTCCCAGTCAGCAAAAAAATAGAGAGAAAATGCAGATCTTCCGCATTAAAGTCATGAAACAAATCAACTTTAACCATGGATGATCGGAAGCAAAATGCTTTATTAGATGTGGCTGTGGATACATGGAGGAGAGTGGAAGAGATTAAAAACAGAGGCAGAGGTGGGAAGCTGGTTAACAGATGTGGAGGATGTGGAAGAGGTGGGTCCAGCATGGACGAGTGGAGTAATAAGTGGTTTGGAATGTGTCTTGTGACAAACCTGTAACAGACAGGATGTTAGTAAAAGACAGATTACTACAAATTCATGACAAAATGTTTCAATGTTAAATGTAAGCTTTTTAAAAGTTGTTTATTTACATAGTTGGTGTGCATTGATACAATGGGAAAAGAACATCATTTGGTTTCGTTTGGGAAATTTTGGAATCTTAATACTTTGTTTAATATACACACATGGAATTATTCTTTTATCCTTGTAAGTGTTTATAGGTAGACATCAAAGACAGAATAATAATAATTACAAAATTGCTGGCTTGTTTTATCAATTTGAGCTTTCTATTTAAGTGACAGAGGCATGTTTGCATATATGTGTGTGTCTTTTTTTTTAATCAATCGTAATCAATCAATCATAGTTTTGAAACTGATTTTTTCTTTAACCATTCCAATAAAAGTAGGATTCATCCTGATATCTTTTAGAAAAGAATTTGCTGTTAAAATATGTTCTTATAACATCGTGTTGAACTCATTCCAGCTGTTAAAGAAAGTTTTTTGAAAATTAATGTGACACACGTGTAGCCTGTTTAATTCAGTTTAATTCTATTAAATTCAGTTTTATTTAAGCTGCACCAAATCACAACAAGTTGTCTCAAGGCACTTTATATTGTAAGGTAAAGATCCTACAATAATACAAAGAACAAAGAACAGAAAAAACCCAAACAGTCATGAGCCCCTTTGAGCAAGTGCTTTGACGACAGTGGGAAGGAAAAACTCCCTTTTAACAGGAAGAAACCTCCAGCACAACCAGGCTCAGGGACAGGCAGCTATGTGCCATGACCAGTTGGGGTGAGGGAAGGAAGATAGGACATCGTGGGTATAAGAATTACACTGTAATCATTATTTAACTAACAAGCTAAACCAAGTTAAATATAATACCATTTTCACAAACTCTAATCAGCTGCTCTTTTTATTTTGTCATTTTTAATGCTTTATTTGGTATACTGTTTTTATTGATCTTATTAATTAATTAATTAATTTCTTTAATTTGGAATTTTGATTTTGTGTATTTTAATTATATTATAAATTACCTGATTTTTATCTATATCTCACAAACCTACTGAGTTTAAAATAAAGATTCAATTATTTACTTATTGTAAAGTACCCTAGATTGTTATTACCAGTTCCATGAGTGTGGTTTTTGATGGTGCCTATCAATGATCATTTGGATTGTATTCTTCAAATGTTAATTCTGGGATTGCTTGAATTTGGATTTAAAAAAAAATCTCTTGGATATAAAATTATAAGAAAAAAAAAGACATTTAATAATGTTTTAGATAAAAAAAAACCCTTCTATTTAACATGTGAATCATGCCCTCGTAATAAAAAAAAATTTTGTCAGCCTGCAAGACTATGACATGATCAAATGAAAAAACACAGGAGCAGGTCTGTCATCATCCGTTTTTTGGAAAATATTTTGAGAATATTTATTATAAAAATATAAATGTTTCCACTACAAATCATTTTACATTAGTAGACAAGGCGATCTACATTTCCACACATAAACTCTCACACAGACACTCGAATCAGACTTGAAACATAAATTTAGGAATCTGGATATAGGGCTCATAACAGTATTGCTCTCTCAGCTGTGTCATTTTTATAAAGTAAGTCTAGAACCAAAACACAGACAGCATTGACACATTATTTACTCTACACCCCTCCCCCCACCCTCCCAAAAAACGAACAATCCCCCGTATAATGTTAACAAATAAATAACGTAATCATAATTGCCTTTTTATTGTAGAAAAAAACAAAGCTGACAAATATATTTCAAAACAAGATAAAATAAAATACTGATGATTTTTTCTCTCTTTTTTAATTAAAAATGTTGCACAATTTTTATTCAGGCTTTTATACATACAAACATTTGTACAAAAAAAGGGATGGACATGTACATATAGTGGGATCTGTAGTGCTAGTTGCCATAATAACAATGGTTTACATTATGTACATGCTAATTAGAACACATAGCAGCAACAGTAGCATCCACAGGTAGACCAAAGAAAAGAAGACAGGACTGACAGACTGACCAAGGCTGGGTTTCCCAAAAGCACCAAAATCACCCTGTCTGTTACACAAGTTTAATCTAGCGCCAAGGCAATAACATTTCATTTCAAAGTGCTGCAATACTGCGTACTAAGTGCTTGAAGAAACTTAAATATTGCATCCTTCTTGTTACATATTACCCAAACAAAAGCACAAAGTACCAAAGTGCCAGTTCAAAGAATCTGGGTACATGTTGCACTGAGGGATTGACTGGGTGACATCAAAGCAGGAGACTAGCATCGTAAAGTACTTCACTGTACAAAGGTCTTCTAAGGTGCTTTTAGGAAAACCCATACTGGAGATATGACGTACTTGGATACTATCTCAGAAAGCAATCATCTATTAGATATGCTGCATCTCTTTCAGGGCAAAATCTAGTTAGTTTAGGTCATAACCAACTCTATATCCCAAAGAGAACAGAGAACGAAGGCCAAGACTTTCTTGACATCAAACCAAAAACCAAGTCCAACTACAGGAGGCACTCAACTTTTTTTTTTGCATTAAACACACCAAAAATAATCGGTTAAAAGTTAATTTTACAATATAACAAACTATTTTTTACACAGATTTTTCCAATCAAACAAAATGACAACTCCTAAATGGCTTTTATTAATAAATTATGAATTCAAACCTAAGTTAATGGACTATAACCTCAGATAGGCAGTGTTAATCTCAACCTACTTAACTGATCTTACACAGGCAAAAATTCCTCTCTTTAGAAAGAAAATGAGAGTTGTGGGAGTTTGGTGATGCTAACTTGTCTTCCCTAAAGAAGAAACTTGAGCTCTGAGTATATTACACTTCTGTAATACATCAACAGCAGAAGCAGAGGTCTGACACTGATTTTAGTTGTTGTCTCTCATCCTATTCCCTCTGTTTCCCCTTTTCTTGCACGTTTCTTAACCTGAATTCTCAGTTCTAGCTTTCTCCATTTTTTTTCCCCATCAGTTTGTCCTTGCTTGAGAAAACATAAGGAAGTATAAATCCTGAGATTTCACACAAAGAGCATTGGGTTACAGAGAGAACTGCACTAAAACTGTACAATATCTGTTCATAAGCACAAAGAACACAGATGTCACCATAAAGAAAAGTCTGTGGGTGAAGTGATTTATGGCCCCTGTTATTTTTAAAGCACAGCATTCAATACATTTTACATGTGATAGACTCATGGCTTCCATACAATGAAATTATTCCACTGATTATATTATTATTGCTTTTAAGTGACATGTCTACTGAATGCAAATGCTATAGATCAGAGCTACGGAGTAAAATGGCTCGGTTAGCATCTCGGTGTGTCCATACCAGCTGAGATCTCACATGGATAGAGATGGTAAATGAAGGTAGTTGCAACAAAATCTCACACCTCAGACTTCCTCGCTCCAGGAGGTGTCCACAACTGGGGCAGCTGCTGCTGTCCGCCATACTCTTCTTCGCAAGGTGTTTCAGTTGTTTCACTGCCTTGGACTACAGGCTGATTCTCAGGCGGGCTGTGGCTAAGCCATAATCATGGAGACCTCCGGCTATATGTTAATGCAGTCCTTGCCCTGCATCCCAGTACAGTTCTCCTTTGTCTTCCTGATCAGATGTCTCTGACCTTCTTCTCTTTTCTCTGCTCTCTACCCCCCTCTTAGTCTGTAAGGCAACTCAACATGGGCACAGAGGGACAGAGGGTTGACTCAGCCAGTTACCTAGCTGGTAGAACTGAACTGAGCTCTTCTCCACTTCTCTGCCAGGACATCTTTCAAATGAAACAATGAAAGACATCATTTGAATCATGCCATTTTCAGTCTGAATATGCAGCCACTGTGTTAGAGTGCGATTAGCAAACACAGTCTGTCAACACAGACCAACAGATAGGTCTCTGGTGGTTTTCATTTGTTGGGTCCATTTTTTTAAACAGGTACTGGGCCATTCTTGTTGTGAGAATCTAGGGCTTTCAAGCTGCTCACTATCTTCTTCTGCGGTCCTACAATAGTCACTCCAACCTTTTTTAGATCCCTGGTTTGCAAGAAAAGTGAGGAAAGGGGAGAGAGGGGCAGAGTGAGGTTTGAAAAAAATGGGACAAAATCAGACAGAGAGAAAGATGGGAAGGGAAAAAAATGGAAATGTGTGTGTTAGTGGTAGTAAATGTGACATCCATGTGACAATAGTGGCATGCTCCCAGTGTTGCTCCCTTCACTTCCCTGTGCGCCTGTCATTTGCAAAGGACTGCATTTCCCAGAAGGCTTCAGTGACAGCTGCCATTATGACCCTGTCAGTGTAGAAAACAATAAAATCTGAGGGCCACAGTGGCAGAAAATAACTACTCTCCTACATTGCATTAAGCTGGATTTCTTTGACAGGTACACATAATTTTGTGGAGAGGAGCAGCACAGGGACATGTGTTGAACACGACACTGGTTCATAAACTGGTTCTGTTAAAGCGTTAATACTCTTAAAAGCTCTTAGAAGATTGGTTACTTTACATGCATTCAAAGAAAAGACCACTTGAGTTATCTAGAATACAGTTAAGAGTGTTATACAGTGTAAACCTGAAATAGACAAAGCAGTTAGTCAGCTTAATTTAAATATTGCACCATTTCTTCAATAATAAACATACACGACCAAAAACTTACAAAGCAATACACACAGAGTATTGATTTTACAGTACACAGCAATCACAGCACATGTTAGGACTCTTTTCTCCTAAATATTGTATTGTATTAGTAGAAGCAGTGGGATTATGGCATTACTGCAAGAAACTCTTCCAGCCATTTAGTGCTTTTTAAAAAATCAAAACAATGTTTTTATTTTGTATATGCAAGCAGAAAGTTTAGTTTGGAAAAGAGTTAGACAAATTTAGATACAATTTGAAAAACCAGAAACTGACAGTGATCCAAATGAGAGATTCTGCCTTACTTTGTGTGACGATTTAAAGGGATAGCTGCTTCAGTGTTGATTGTACAAATTATTTTCTGTTGTCATGTTGACACAATACTTAGGTTTACAACTATGTACCTTTGCAACAAAAAAGATAACTAAATAATTAACCAGAATTCCTTAAATTGAAAATTTACTCTGTAATCTATAATCTTAACCAGCATCTACCGCTGATTATGTGTGTAATACCAATCAACATCAACACTGTAGTAGTATTTTGAGCACCAAATCAGTAGCCCTGTTTTAGAGCACGTTGCATTTTACTCTTGTTTATAATTACTAAACAAGAATAAAGTGGGATGAAGTTACCACTGAATAAAAAACTGACTATCCCTTCAAAGGTCAGACAAGTGAAAGCTCATCAGTGGTTCTGGAGGTTATTGATCTTAGACCTAGGCCTTGGTCCTCCACCCACCATCCAGAGCTTGAGTAGGGTGGAGAGGAGCTGGGTGTTAGAGAGTGGTGATCCCCATGGATGGCTCCCATTCTGGGCAAGTGGCTTGTGTGACGTGGACCTCCGTCAGAACCACTCTACTGAGAAACAGCCAGGCCCAGCAATGTTAACACATTAAACTGGATATTATTGTTATGGGTGGTATTAGCACATTTTGTAAGAATAAACACAGACTGCTTATCTCACCTCTGTAGCAGACAAGACATCAATGATGACTTGTCTGCCACTGCAATGAGAATGTTTTCTTTAATGGGTAATGAAAATCCAGTGTATAGATTGTATACTGTTTTCCTTTTTTTGCTGTTTTTTTTATTAAAAAAAAAAAAAGAAAAATTCCTTAAATTATTTGAAAACATTTTTACATTGACAGTGTACAGGTGAAAAAATACCCCAAATGATGCAGTATTTCCTAGTCAGTCCATCTTCTCTTCTTGAAAAAGGATTAATCAATTACTCCAACAGATGACTCAGCACACTGCAGCCAAGTATGATAACTGTTCCTCTGAGGTCAGAGCATTGCCAAGCCTTGTGCTGAATATCAAGGACTAGATTAAGACTGTACAAATCAATACAGAAATCTATACAGTGCAATTCATAGCCTGAGCCAAGGCTTCTGCCTTGTAGCTGAGCTTAGGTGCCTTAGATGAAGCCTTCAGTGGATTAATACTGCGGTGATCCAATTTAGCATCTAGCCACTGAAAAGGCATTGTAGACCAATATAATATGTTTAGTGCAAGATTTCTTCAGTGCAATTTGTCTTTGATGTATTTTGTCAATACTGATTGTGGATTTCCACCTAGTCTGTGCACTAAATTCAACATTTTCAGATAACTTTTTTTATAGATTAAACACCTTTATCTATCACATTGGATAGTGAATTATAAGAGAAGAGAAAAAAATATTTTGTGTAGTACTCCTACACAATAAAAGAACAATATATACAACAACAATATATATTGTAAGTATACTATATATATATATATATATATACTGAAAGTATATATATTTCCTCTACAGCAAGAATTAAGCACTCTGTGTGGAGAATAAACACATTCGAGCTTGCCTTAAGGTAGTACAGAGGATTACATATAATATTTCCAGGAAAAGCTGTTCTGTTTCAGTTACAAGTCAATGCAGTCTACAGTTGGCATTGTAAGGAGGTCTGCTAAACAACAGCTTTTTTTATATCAGCTCCAACCAATCATTTAAACTCATGTACAATACACAGTACTTCTTTCCAGCATATTAAGCCCAACACTGTTAATGACTCCCTGCTTTGTACAGTTATTGAGTTACAACTGCTTGTAGTACTGACCACCAGTCCCCAATTGCCTCCACAACTGCTATCAATGCAGAGAATGGCTGCTTTGATCACAATGATTAGAAATGTCCAATTATTTACTCTGTCACATTCCACATCAATTAAACTAGCAGCAGGCCAACAGAGCAAGGAAAAAGGAGGACAGGGAGAGGGAAAGAAAGGGACCGAACAACAATACCAACTGAACACACTGTAGGACCTACTTTCTTACCAAGTGAACATACTGTAGGTCTTATAATGTGTGCTCGCCTGTTGTGATTTCTCTGGATGTGGCTGCCAAATAATTTTCTAGCAATCTAACCTTGCTCTATTCTTTGCATTTTAATGCTTTACAGCACAGAGAGTGCCATGTCTTTGCACACCTACTTGACAGCTATGCCTTCATTTTCTCTTTCAAAGGCCCCTCTCGCTACTCTTTTATCTTGTCAAATCTCCCCTCTCATTCTCTCTCTCTCAATAGCTTCTCTCTTATTCCCTTTCCCTCATGGAACTCACAACTTTTCTACCCTCTCTCTCCCTTTCTCTTTTTTTCTGTTTCTCTTTTTTTTTCTCTTTCTTTCAATGCTCTCACCTTCCCCTCTGGTCATACTTGCAGCATTGAAAGCATAGCTAAAGACCTGTCTTTATGAGTTACCATGAGTCTCATCTGGACACCTTTAGTAATGGCTCTATAGCTTTCTTTACTTAGTGAGAACAAGAGAATGTGTGTGCTTGTTCTTCACCAAGAGTCTCTTCAAATTCCTGGGCCTTACCTCTGATACTTGGGCCCTGTAAACACTGCTGACATGAATAGGCAAAGAAGCCTAATGTGTGTGTCTGTGTGTGTTGTTGCCTTACTCTGTGGATGTTTTGGCCAATGTGTCACAGGAGCTGTAGCTGACCCCAGAGAAGGCCTCCTTGCAGGGCAAGGTCCTCATTCCATCCATCCAGTCACCCATTGTCCCCACTGGGGGAACCTCTGAACTGCTTCTGTCCAACAGCAAGTTGGCTGGCCTGACAGAGAGGAGAAGAATAAACAAGCGGTGAGGGGAGACACAAACATATCAGTAAGTGATGATGAACCACTTGTAAGATTTTCATGTATAAGATGTCATTAGAGTTCACATCATACTGTAGTTTGAGGAAAACAGGAGAATAAACACCACCAGGTAGCAGTCTAATACATTTATTATCACAGTTTCTGTTTTATCTACAGTCAGCTGATGTCATAGTGGAATAGTCCTACAACTATGTATATATAACATATATACAACACGTATATAAAGTATATTTTTGGTCTCTATGGTCTTATGTTGTCTTTTCAAGTATACACTATACCACCATTTACAGAGTCTGAAGCATGTCAGAGTAAGTGTGTGAGTGCAGTTGTGCAAAATGGTCAGCATGCTTTGCCTTCTCAGAAACAGTTTGGCAACTGCATTTTCACAACAGCCTTTGTTCATTGTTCATGTTATCATCAGCAGTCATTGCTTCACTGTCTTTTTTTATTATTTTGAGCTAGCAATGTTTCTGGCTAATTCCGTCATTGTTTCCTGTCGCACATGTACCATGCAGCAGAATGTAATATTAGATTTCATTAGACTTGATGGTTTCAATTGGATCAAATCAAATTAAATGCACTGCATTGGGCTTTAAAATGCTCAGTCAACAGTAGAGGGTGAAGGAAAAACTGCAGGCACTGTTGTGACTAGCTCTGATTGATGTTTGCCAAAGGGAAGGGGGGCGGCTGGGGGCTGAGGAACAACGACGGGTAAAAAGACTTACAGAGAGTAAGAAAGGTACATTAGAGCTGGAGACTGCAGAGGGCCGAAGGAAACAATGTGCTTTATTAATGTCGACTTTCAGATACCGCAACTAATGTTTATACAAATGTGATTCCCTCAGCTACTGTGAAACCTGAGCACATTAGTGCAGTGAACAGGAAACAAAGCCAAACCATATCAGGTCAAGCTACGGCTCATAACACAATGATCAATCCAGTAGTAGCACACTGTGCATTTTCATTTTGAATTTCTGAATATGATTTAAAACTGGGTTCCAAAAACTAAGGACACACTGCATCTGTCACAAAGATTAGATAAATACACCTGTGCCAAGATATGTAGGTGCTCAAGGGAATACAGCAAAGCAGGAAAGGACAACAAAAAAAAAAAAGCAGATAGTGCTCCTTTGGGGAAAACTATTCATAGCACTGTAAACAAACTCATTAGAATACCAGAAAGTCCACCTCTGCCTAATTGACTTGGAAATTGGCAAGGAAGTTTAAAGCCACTCTAAATGTGCCAGGGGTTGTGTACCTACAGAGAAAAAAGGTATAATTTCAAAAGATACATTATATCTTTCTTCATGTGCTCTAATTAAAATTCATTTTAATGATTTAATTTTCTTTAATTAAATCAGTATAATACAATTAAACTATAATCAAAATGATGTCAGAACAGAAAATCATATAGCTCCCACTGAGCCACGGTGTCAGAAACAGCGCACTAAGCCAACAAAATATTAGGTACATTGAGATTATTGAGATGGTATTCCAAGTGGTGACAGGAGAAAAGAAGAAAAAGAAGGAGAAAAAAAAAAGATGCACTTGAGGTGGTGGAGTGTGAGCTGTTACAGTGATTGAGTCTTTTCCTGCCAGATCAGAGGGTTGTCAAAATTCTGAGGGCCCCCAGGACCCCCTGGAAAGACGGTTTGTCTGCAAAGGAGGGAACTGAGGGCTAGATGGAGGGGGTGGTTTGCATGAGAACAAAAAGAAAGTAATATATGACTCTTCTGAGAGTAGAAACCCATTTAAAAAATATTTTAAATATGTGTTAGTCCTTTTTAAAAAAAGAGGAAGAGGAATCAAGAGGAATTTTCGCTGATAAACATGGCTGGAAAACAAATCAGGACAAATCAATTAAGATATAGAAAAGATAACTATCCTCCATTTAAACATTTGGGCTATAAAAAAAATTCTTTTTGAAGGATTATTGATCTTCTTCCCTTCCCTTCTACACCCCTTTTTCTTTCTATCTTTGATCTCTTTCCCCTCTTTTTGTCTCATTTTTTTTCCCTTCTGCTGTCTCCACTGAGAGGTAAACTGCAGATGACCTTGATTTGCCTCCCTTATCATTTTCAGTGTTTCCTTTGTTGTTACATTTTCAGCAACATCTCATCACAGCTCAAGAGACACAATGATCGGTGAGAAAACAGAGAGATGTGATGAATTGGAAAATCATAAAAAAAGATAGCATCTGTCTGAGACTTGGGGTTTGGGGCGGGGGCAATGTCTACTAATACTATATAGCAAAGCAGAAAACACCCACTTGAAAATATAGAAGAAAATATAACTACATCAGAGAGAAAGGGAGTTGGGTTATATATTCCCTTTTTTCGCTGTCATTAAGCTTCCCTTTTTGTTCTGTAGTTCTCCTTGTTTTAATCTCCAAATAATCAGCAATATGCCGTCTTCTGATTTTTGAGCTCACAAATAAGAGACGAGATGGATGACTAGAGCTCAAAAAAGGGAATGAAATTACCTTTCACTGTGACAGCTCCCAGGCAATTCAAGGATAGTTTAGACTGATATTTAGGGGCAATATTAGCCCTTTCAGTTGCAGCCCTTTGCTGCCACTGCCAGATTGGATGATATCATGTAGTTTTAACCTGTACTCTGGTGGGCTGAGGAAAGCTAAACTGACATTTTGATTTGATTTCAGCAACAATACGTGACTGTGCTCCGAATTCTTTGTTCAATTTATTTTCACTATGGAGTTTTGGTAGTGTCTGAGCTAACAGTTTAAGAATTTTTGTAAATAAATTGAAGTATTGTTCATCATATGTAATGCCAATTATTCTATTTAATTTCTATCCAGCTTTTCATACTTGTGACTTTTTAGATATTCTCATCAAGATATGCCTCTCTGTGTTGATGGAGACACATATTTGTGATAAATGCCTGTGTTCTTTTGTACTATCGGGTGGTTTCCCTTCACAGTTGATTGTTTGCCCATTTCCATTGCCAAGCATACTCCAGGCACCAATCCCTGTTGCATCCCAAGTCCTTTTATCCAACCTATGTTCCAGGCCTCTCTGGATAAAGGTTGATATTTTAGATATTCCCTATATAAAGTTTATATAAAACTAATATTTTAGACTTGATACAATGTTGAGTGTGATGTATTTAAAGGTAATACTATAAGCAGCCATTGGCATGCTTTGTTGTGCACAAAAAACCCACATTGATTTAGAAAATGCGATTGCAGCAATCTCACATATTTTAGACACCCTGAAAGTTAAGTCAGATACACAATGGCTTCTAACCTCTACTGGACTCCAGTTGGCCCATAATTAGCCCCTGACAGTCAACCTTGGCCTTCTGACTCTCTCATCATCCATATGCAGGAAGAGTAAACTGACCAGGTCCCACCCTCGAAGTTTCCAGATGCTCTACTTGGTTCACAGGCTTTGTTCTGGGCTTTGTGGAGGAGGGGGTATTGCATTAGCCAGCCAGGACAGCCCTGAGACAAACGAGGTGTATGGAGCTGAGTGCAGCTGCTCCCGCTGTGCAACTGCCGCCGCCACCACACACATTCACACATACGCACAGAGAGTTCTCATAAATCAACGCACCAGCCTCTGTCGGCCAGCCTGTGCTCACCCGGTGTTAAAAGCCAATCAGGAAAATTACATGCAAACTCCAAGGGACCTATTTTCACTTTCTTAAGAAATCATTAGTCAATGTTACGAGCTTTGACGTCTACATAATACCATGGCCGTCTGCTGCAGACCCAATGCCCATATCCCTTCTTGCCCAGAACTGACAAGTGTATGTTGCCCTGCTTACCCACAGACCCCTGGGAGAAAACGACTGATTCAATAAAGGCAAGGAGCAAAGCATTAACAAGGGCAAAAAAGAAAGTAACATGCGAAAAAAATAAGATAACATTTCTGACGATATCAGAAAGATAGAAAATGATATTTTTCAGATAAATTTTCTAGTGGTGCTAATTTGCATTTAAATCTTACAAGCAGAGGAAATAGGTGGTGCTTATATTGAGCTCCTATGTGTACAGGTGGTAAGACAAGTGAAAGAAACTTCCCCATCCCAAATCCCTCAACCACAAGAATAACACCTTTTCATGACATTAATAATGTTGAATTGTGTTATTGAGAAATAGAACTTTCATAAATAGGCTGATAATATGTCTAGTGATCACCAGCAAGAACTTTATACAACCTGAAATATAGTATTGTCTAGTAGATGGCAATAAAATTAGAAGAAGAAGAGAAAAAAACCCAACAACTTAGAAACCATTCGAGACCAAGAGACACTCACCAGCCTTGCATGGTCTTGACCAGTACATCTAGGCTTTTGTCATATTTTGCTTTGTTTAAAGTTTTAGATATACAAACACCTAAAAATGATAATGAAAAGAAATACATGTAAGATGGCTTTGATACCTGGATGTGGTGTTCGCTGTGATTTTGAGGCTACCGGGGTTGCGGATGAGTTTATCCAGGATGCTAACTATCTGCTCAAACTTAGGCCGATTGTTCCTCTCTTTTTGCCAGCAGTCCAACATGAGCTGGTAGAGGGTGGCAGGGCAGTCCATGGGTGGGGGCAGTCGGTAACCTTCATCTACCGCTTTTATTACCTTTATGTAGGAACAGACAGACAGGATTTGAAAAAAAAACAACCAGATAATTAATATTCAGAACAAAATACACTGTAGTTGTGATTTTCTTTCTTAGTTTTATGAGAATACTTTACTAGAATACTTTTTTCTGTATCTCATCTGAGCAAGAACTAAATATGTCATTTAAATCAGTGGAATTTGTTTATGCCATTGAAATTTGTCAAATGTGCAAAGGTGGTAGCCCTGCAGTTGTGGATGTGTACCTATTAAAGGAATGCAACTTTGCAAATAAATAGAACTTACATCCTGATTGGACATCTCCCAATATGGTCGTTCCCCATATGACATCACCTCCCATAGCACAATGCCATAACTCCAAGCATCACTGGCAGATGTAAACTTCCTGTAAGCAATAGCCTCTGGAGCGGTCCACCGAATAGGGATTTTACCTCCCTGAAATACAGACAATGAGAGGTCATTTATTAAGCTCACTTTGCGTTTCAGTCATTCAATCTGTCATTGAAAAACATCAATAATTCTTCCACATAACTAACTTTCTACCTGAAATGATGGTTTTTGAATAACCAGTTTTTAAAAATAGTATTTCAAAGTTTAGTACTGCACAGTGGATATAAATATGTAAAACTGGATGTATTCTTGAGCAAAATTTCTGAAAACCAGAATTTGGATGTGAGGTGCAGGTTTGTGTCCGATACAAGAATATTTCTTATGAATATTATTTAGGCTGTTCTGAAACCCTTAAATGCTGGTGGACTTTGTGGTTTGGATTTAAGTGCGGGGATCACAGCTTCAGATTCAAAACTGTAACAACTGTAAAAATAATGTTTTTATTATTTTTTTCCAGTATGGTCTGGAAGAATCTAAAGTTCATGTTTCCTCACAGAAAGGTAAGCCATGCATAAAAAATTTTTTTAACCTTCGACTTTCATTTCATTGTCTTTGATTAATTTGTTTTCCCAGACTGGCAAAAGAAAAAAAAAATCTAACACTTCTAAAAAATGACTTTAAAATCATCACATAAGGGGACATTGAACTTTATTGTAACAAAACACATTATATTAAGTTTTAATCAAAATGGATTGTTATCAGTCTTAAAGAAAGTTAAAGCCAGGAAGCATAACCCATTCATCAAATTGTAATCCAAGGTGCCCTGGATAACCCCTTACTAGTGTGTCTAGCTGTATTTGTCATTTTAACTAAAAATCAAGACAGATGAACAAAATGGATCAAAGGGTAGAAGGGAGATGGTAGCCAAAGTTAACAGAAACCTTGGCCCAATCAGTTGAGTTTTGCCTAATGCTATGCAGTCACAGACGCTGCACTCTAAACTTTACATTCTTCTACTACTATTTCCATACTGATGGGTATGGAAATACTGGGGAACGTATGTGAGAGTGAAATGCAGACGGCCGACAAATGGTGGCACACATAAAGCAGTTTATAAAGAAACACAAGAAAATACACACTGCTCTTGCACTTACACTATACCCAGCTGTTGCACAAAGATATTGAAGTCTAAAATGCGCAGAAATACCCTAAACATGGATGCACACGCACGCAAACATGCACATACAACCACAAACTTTTGATTTTTTCCTAAAAAACAGTGACTAAAGAAGTGGAGAGCAAAAAAAAATCCACTGAAGCCCACATGTGCTAGCATTGTCAGTTACTTTAATGCGGCAGAGTTTATTTTTCTGTCTCATTATTTCAGATCATGAATTTCTGGGAGAAAGGCAAACGGCACCCTGACTGTTTATTTGACAAGCCATTCTCAGCCAGAAAATTATACTCTGTCTAAAAGGCTGCACGCATGGTTAAGACCACAGATTCCTCAGTTGAGAATGGCCACACACACACACACTTCCAAAAGTTAAGATCAGTGTCTGGATCATAATATGCCTACTGGTTGTGTTTCAGTTAGAGCATCTACTGTTAAGGCAAATCAGATATGCTTTTAAGATGACTTTATTTTTTAAATATCTTTTTTCATCTCAAATCTCCTCAAACTTTCTTCTCTTTTTTCCAACATGCTCACATTTAAAAAAAAAAAAAAAAAAAAAACTAAA
>VVHJ01060895.1:0-10792 GCA_015107715.1 Tylochromis polylepis | reverse complement strand
GCACTCGCATCTCAAAATAGATCCAAAACGAGTCAATGGAGGGGGTGATGGCGGTGGATTTAAGCCAAAAAACTTGATGCGCTAGTCGTAGTCAACACTGGAAATGTCATGATGTTACTCCAATGAAAGTGCCATGATCCATGAACAAGAGGGGGTGGGGTGGGGGTGGGGGTGGCGGCGTCAGCGGAGGGATATGGTGAGGAAATGGGTGAAGCAAGAATAGTGCAAAAAATGGAATTGAGATGGCAAAGGGGAAGAATTCAAATGAAGAGAACGCAACAAAGCTGTATAAAGGAGACGGGAAAGTATGGCGCGATCTGAGTACGGGCAATAAAAGATTGAGTTGGGGAAGAGAAAATGGGAAGATGAAGGATGTAGACGATGAAAAAAAAAATTAAAGAGGGGGAAGGGCGATGGCTGTGCCGATTGGGCAGCGCTGTGGAGGTAAACAGAGGGAGTACGACATTGCTCTAGGCTGTGGCAAATAAATAGGAAAGTGCTGACATTTGCACACTGAGACTACTCAGAAAGAGAGAAAGAAAGGCAGAAGCAAGAGAGACAGAAACATTGTCGGAGAGGGGTGGTGGCGAAGCAAAAGAAAAAGTCTGAGGGAGGAGAGAAAAGGAGATGATAGCACATGGAATACACACCACCCTGGCTTTACAGGGGGACTGCTGCATAAGTGCAAGGATGTGTATGTGTGTATCAGGTTGTGCGTATGTATGTGTATAAGGACGAAACTTCGTTCAAGACTGCAGTATTCCTTACAAACACACTCTTGCACACGCGCACACACAGAGCCCTCCTCAGTCTTTCTCTCCCAGCTACCCCTTGATCTAAAAATAGCCGTTCCACTCTCCTACAAGAGGCAGCAACCATTCTGAACCAATCAACACAGTCTGTCAAAGGCATCGGCATCCACCACCCCTTAGTGTGTATGTGCGTGCATCCATGTGCGCGTGCGTGCATGTGTGCAACAAGGGGAACTCCTGACTGAGGGTAATAAAACTGCCCCTCCCTTCTGCACCAGTTAGAAATGGTGAGAAAGTGATCCCTCCTAGAAAACAATAGCTCGGAAAACAAAAAGAAAGCAAGAGGGAGAGAAAGGGGAACAAAACGAGGGAGGGAAAGGAGTGCGGGTGAGAGAGGGACAGGAAGATCTGGCTGCAGTTGAAACAGGCTTCAAAGGAATATTAATGTGATCCTGTGCAAGAGCTGAAGTCAGGGGAAGAAAAGGGGGAAGAGGGAGGTTAGATGGGGAAGAGAGAGAGAGAAGGGGAGGGGAAAAAGGTGCGTGAGAATTTATGACATCAATATCTCCCATCCGTGTAGCTCCACCCATGCACCTTTCTCCAGGTGAATCTGCACCTCAAGCCTTCACTGCCTGCCTGCATTCTACTCAAACCTGATGCGGTGTAGTAGCCAACAGGGATTTAATCATCAGAGCAAACACATGCAGAGTTTTCCTTCCAACTCTACAAGCACAACGATGATACCTGATCAGTGAGCACCTGAGGAAGTGGCACTCTGTTCCCAGGTCACGGTGACAGTAAAGACTCAATGCAGTGACCTCTGTCCCACCCCAGAGGGTGCTATACCCCATGCTGCATACTGTACATACTGCAACCTAAAGGTCAGTGCTTCTACATGGCTGGACATCCAGCACAAGACAGACAGATAAACCCCAGACAGACTTCTATTTGACTGCTATTTTGTGGTCAGGCTCATATATTTTGTGAAAAGTTTCAATTCCAAGCAAGTGCATTTAGTTTTTATATTGGACATTAATGATAATAAGTGCAACCAAATATTCCCCTTGAACTGCCCTCTTCTTTTTCAATATCATTTATATTGAATCTAGGGAAAAAATTTCAGTTTTTTCCATTGTTTTTGTACATTTCTGTCACTGTCTATTTGTCTGGGTTATATTATATTATATTATATTAAGAAAGGAGAACCACTAAGTAACTATTTACAAAGTCAAACCAATGTTATAGTGCATTGGTATTGAATTGTTCCAATGATTAAAAAAATAAATAAATAGTGAAAAACAAGTATTTTGAGTACTGATTTAACGTGCCTAAAAGTATTACATTTATCCATAAAGGTATCTCCGTTATCTTGATCAATTTTCTATTTAATATCTTTTTCTCTGGGGTCTCTGCTGGTATTGACTCTTATCATCTTATATTTGCCTGTGAATGTGTGTGAGTGCACAAGCTCAGATGTCCCCAGGCTAAAGTAGTGGGAGGAGAACAGGAGGCCTGTACTTCAGAAGCATTACGCAGGGCAGCACCACTCACGCATGAGATCTAGATCACACCCTAACACAAACACAGGCTCATGCACACTCTTAAAGGGTAAACTGCTAGTGCACGGGAGATGAGGGCACAGGAGAGCACATCAAGAGACCAAAGAGAAGAAAACTGATCAGGAAGTGGAAAAAAATGTCATTATAGGAAAAAAGTTTGACGCTATTTATCTTTGACCTTGAAATAATGGAGACAATGCCAATAAAACCTGTGGAAGAATGCCCAGTACAGTACAGATATCTTGCATCAATCTAAGAAACCAGAGGCAATCATTTGCTGACTTAACCTCCGGCGACAACAAGGTGTGTGTGGCCAGCGAACATCTGGGCTGAGACTTCCTTTCTGTGACGCATTGTACTTGGATGCAGAGTCTATTTAAAAAAAGCAAACAAAAAGCTAAATCATCATTAAGTAATCGTTAGTGGTTTTTAGATGTAATTCATAAGTCTTTTTTCTTCTTTTGCTCTTCCCATTGACTGTTTGCTTTCTTGCAACTAATGTCTTCTTTAACATGACCAGTCTTTAGTACTAAGACTACAACATGGACTACAAAAGCAAATGGAAACGTTTTAGCCCATTTCCAAGAGGCTTCCCTTCTAGAGGTTACATGACAGAGTTGTGTTACCAGGTAGATGAACTCATTCTGTAATGTTGGTAATTTGTTTGGAAAGGATCCTGGAAGAAACCTTGCTTACTGTTCTTTTGTTATTATATTTCAGAGGGTTACAAACTTTCAACTATCACCTGGACTAAGACTCTGGGGTCGAAATGTCTGCGTATAGTTCGATGGATAGTGTACCACCAGAGGTTTTTGATGAACAGTTTTAGTAATTTTGAGTTGTTCATAGAAACATTTGCTTCTATGAACAACATAAAAAAATACCACAAATATAATAATATACATTGTTTATTTATTATGAGCTGGAATGAGCTGACAAAAACGATTTCATTTACAAAAAAAAAGTTCATTTTTGTTTATGTTAATAATAAGTTATGCCTCAGTAAAACTCGTCTTTTCATTGCCATCTGCTGTATTTTGTTACTTTAAAGTTGAGAATGGTGACGATTATGGTAAACATCTGTGCGCACAATAATAACTGAAAAGAAAATCACATCAAAACTGCAAATACTGATCTTTGATTTGAGCAAGAAAACTAACAAAAATACCCCCCCCCAAAACAAACAAACAAACAAACAAACAAACAAACAAACCCCAAAACAAAACATGACAAGATTTGTCACATCAGTGAAGTTATTCCAGACAATCTAAGTACTATGATTGTGTGTTACAAACCACCTATCTGAGGTGGAGAAAAGTACAGATTGCGATGTACCATTAGGCTATGACAGATCCTGTCTCTGTAAAGAATAACTGATACATTATTAACAAAGTTCCCTATGTTGTACATGCATAAATGTACAAAAATCTCTTGCTCTGGGGATGCTCAATAGATTTCTGTGTTACTCTCTGAAGCAAATGGACCACCACTGGTGCAAAAAGCATGATGTTCATATTTTGTTCTGTACGCAGACAAATTTGAACACTAAGCTTTTTCATAAAGGAGTGACTGTGAGGCTTCGCCTTATCTGGAATGAGAAGTGTGACCAGCACATCACATTTTAATCACATTATGAACAAGACAGGAGCTTGTCTAGTGTACTTGATGTTAAATGTATGTAAGTAAAAGTATCCTGGAAAAATACTGGCAACTGCCAGTGTTACCCCTCAGCCTCCTAGTAGACACACCCATGGCATCAATTTGAATATCCTAGGAGACTTTCTTCTCGAGTTATCACGTTCACAAGATTTTCAGAAAACTTCGCCTCTGACCTTGAGGTTGAGGTCACTGAGTTTCGAACTCGTCAGAGATATGGTATCAATTTGAACCTAATACGTTGCCTCCTTCTCGAGTTATCGCATTCATAAAATTAGGTGTCCACCCTGCCTGCCTGCCATTTGCCATTCTTGATGATGTCACAAGATGATGCAAAAGACGTATGCATAAGCAAACATGCAAAACAACAAACGAAAAGTCTGAACTGTTGTTTTCAAGTTGTGAGTAGGCTCTCCAAATATTGCACTGCATTAATTAATTAGTTATAGTCTATACTTTGGTTAGTATAAACCTGAAGCGATAAGAGGCTGTAGCTCAGGTGATCGAGTGGATCGTCTACCAATCAGAAGATCGATGGACTGATCCCTGACTGAGTGTGTGAATGTTACTAAGCACTAACAAAGCATAGATAAAAGTGCAGTGGGTGAATGAGACCTGTAGTAAAAAAGTGCTTTATGTGTTCAAAGGCACTATATAAGTATCAGTCCATAACTGGCTTAGAATTAGTTATATGTTGTTTATAACTGGGACTCTGCACCCTCCAAAATAAAACTTTGCTATTAGTGATGCTGAAACAGACAACAAAGTCAGCAAACAGACCAGCTTAGGTGTCTCTGTGATATAGGTAATGCTAGCATGCAACTAGGCAGGAAGCATCTGTAAAAGAGTAGCTTGACTAGCTAGGTGTCTATGTGCTGTCAGTCTGTTAGCCGCTAGCAGAGACTGCTGCTTCATAAACTGCTAGCATGTTCCACTTAATCATTTCCAGGACATAAAGCACTCAACTCTCATTATCTCCCTGGGATTCCACACTAATGGGGTTTTCTCTTATAGCAGGACCTCGCACACCCATCACATAGCTTACATGCACGGTGTGCCTGCGTATGTGTTTAGATGCCTATTAAATGTCGCACACTACTTTCCAGGTGCAAGAACACACCTATACACTGACACGCACAACCTTGGACACCCTGATTTGGATCAGCCACTGGGCTCAGCTGGACTACAAATCAGTGCAGAGCAGAATGGATAAAGTTTGCTTCCAGCCCGATTGTGACACCATGAGTAAGACTGTATACCCTGCTGCTTTGAAAGAGAGACACAGAAATTTAGCTTGCTATAAGTTGCTCATTACATCTGTACATGTGAAAAAAATCTGCAATTCCACCAGCGCTGGGATAGTAGGGTATCGCCTTCATTTTCTCAGCAGCCCACTTGGCACCTCTATTGTTTCTCCTTCTTTATCTGCTAACAGATAAAGTGGCCCTCCAGTCCCAGAGAAGCTGCTTTGGGGGTCAAACACTGGATTGGGCTGATATCTACCGGTGGGAGGGACAACACCTCTGTACATCAATAAGCCTCTACCAAAGTGATATCACTACCTCTTGTCATCTATTTTACTGGCTTGTTCTCCATCAAATGGAAACACTGGGCCCCAAGCCTTGGATTAGATGGTTTAATGATGAATAGAGGTTTGGATCCGCCTCCAGATTGTAACGGGGTGGGGTAGACATCTGACTAGGGGGCTTTCAGTACTACAACCCCTTTCTTAGCCAGGAGAGGAGAGGAGTAATGGCGCACAAATACCAGCATCTTCATTCCATGGCAGGGTAAATTTCCAAATTAATAAAAGCTTCACGGTGCTAGGTAAAATATAGTAACAGTAATAACGCTAGATAACCTAATCTAATATAAACCCACTGTATCTTAGCAACCTTGTTAATTCTGTGAGGAGCAGTGGGGTAAGCAGCAGAAGCACAGCATCCATCATCAAAGACACACCCAACAGCAACACACACACGCACACAAACCAATTACTCAAACTCCCAAATCCATGACAACATGCAGATGCACATGCTATCTTGCCATTACCTGCTATCTCAATCACACGTGCTAAAGATGAAGGCATACACATGTGCAAGAGTACACGTTTCATCACATGCACACAGAACCTCAGGCTTACTGTAAGCAGTCGGGAGAATGGAGGGGGTGTGGAGCGGAACAATGGGATCCTAATCGTCGGGCTGCATTTCAAAGCCTCTCCCCTCTACAACACTGTTTCTAGATAAGATTTGAAAATGCTATTTATATCCGCTGGGAAAGGAGCCAACCAGCAGCTTGATTTTCACTTATTTGAAGTCAGATCTAAATTGGGGTGGAGTTACATAATGCAACTAGTGCGACACTCCACCTGCTACTACTGAGCCAGCCGCTGGAGAAAACTACAGAGGGAAACAACTCAAAAATGCACTGGGCCCACGCTAGTACTGTGGCTAATAATTAATCTATTGGCTTAATAACCACTTCTTACTATAACCAAAGGAGCCTGGCTCATCCATGTGGGTACAGCAGTGGGCCGATTTGCATCTCAAATCCAAACCTACTCCAAAGTGGCCAGGCCAAAATCCGGCAGCCGTGCCACGCCAAGGACAAAACAACACAGCACAGCATGGCCCAGTCCCCCCTATGCACCAGATGTGCAGAGAAAGAAGGACAGAGAGGGGAAGACAGTTCTGTTCTTCACAGCTGTGTCCCAGGCATGCAGGGAGAGACCATTCCCAGCCCAGCTCATGCAACTCTCCCCCTGCCTGCCTCCCTGGAGATGAGAGGCAGCTCCATCCCAGCATAAGTAAAAAATATAAATAAAAAAAAAGAGGAGGAGAGGTGGTAGGATGGACATGTGGAGTTGAGGGAGGGTAAATTGGAGCCCAACCCTGAGAGGATTAAGAGAGCAATTCACACTGGATAAAAAGGAAGGTGAACACAGAGAAGAAGATAGATGGGAGCAGCAGTGGGAGTACTCTGAAAGCAAAGAGGGAGGGCAGAAAAAGAAAGATGCAGAGGAAAGGGAGTTGTAAGGTAAAATGGGAAGACGGGGAAAAGACTGGTAATGGGAGTATGTGAGAAGAGAGATGCAGAGGAATAAATAAAACACATGCAGATGAATAGGACATATAAAAGTACAAGAAAAGAAGAAGGAAAATGGGGGAAGGGAACCCCGAGTGTTCCCAGATACGCCTGACTATCTATAGTTTCAGTCTCTCTTTAGCCTCACAATTTATTCCGTTCTTCTGCCTAAATAGGCAAAGAGTGTGGGGAGTATTCGTAACTTGAAAGCCAAGAGTCAGAGTCCGTATATAATTGTTATTTGAACATGACAGAATGACATTTGATCATCAGACTCTACATCAACACTTAAATGTTTTTCTAATTTTTCCTTATCAAATTGTCAAAAAGGTTTGGGGGAATCCTTAAAAAAAAAACCCTGGTATCTTCCCGATCAAGGAAAAGAAAACTGCTGCATAGGCTCCATTTTTCCTGTGATGAGGAATTGTTTATTGATAGCTTTTTGATGAACAGCTTAAGCTAGAAGGATGAGGTAGTAACTGCTGGGTGGGTTCTTTGTTTAGTGTTATATATGTGGACAGCATGTACAGTGGTGTGAAAAAGTGTTTTCCGCCTTCCTGATTTCCAAGTGTTTTGCATATTTGTCACACTTACATGTTTCAGATCATCAAACTAATTTTAATATTAGACAAAGATAACCCGTGTAAATATAAAATGCAGTTTTTAAATGATGATTTTATTGATCAAGGGAGAAAAGTTATCAAAACCCAGCTAAATCATAATTTAAATGTGATTAACCACACTTTTTGAAAAGCTGAGTGCAGTTTCACTAAACACACTCTTAGGCCTGATTACTGGCAGACCTGTTGAATCGAGAAATCACTTTAATAGAACCTATCTGACAAAGTGAAGCAGGCTAAAAGATCTCAAAAAGCAACACATCATGCCACAATCTAAAGAAACACCTGAGAAACAAAGTCACTGGCTTCTACTGGTCTAGAAAGGGCTACAAAGACATTTCTAAGGCTTTGGGTCTTAAATGAACCATGGTGAGAGCCATTACACACAAATGGAGAAAATTTGGAACAGTGGCGAACCGTCCCAGGAGTGACCAGCCAACCAAAATTACTCAAAGAGGACAACGACGACTCATCCGGGAGGTCACAAAAGAACCCAGAACAACATTAAAGAACCGCAGGCTTCACATGTCTCATTTAAGGTCAGAGTTCATGATTCAACAATAAGAAAACGACTGGGCAAAAATGGCATCCATGTTCGAGTTCAAGGAGAAAACCACTGCTGACCAGAAAGAACACAAAGGCTGGCCTCACATTTGCCAAAAAACATCTTGATGATCCCCAAAACATCTGGGAAAATGTTCTGTGGACTGAGGAAAGAAAAGCTGAACTTTCTGGAAGATTTAAGTCCCATTACATCTGGCATATAACTAATACAGCATTTCAGAAAAGGAACATCATACAAACCGTAAAATATGGTGCTGGTAGTGTGATGGACTGGGATTGTTTTTCTACCTCAGGACCTAGAAGACTTGCTGTGGTAAATGGAACCAACCTGCTGTATACCAAAACAATCCTGAAGGAGAATGTCCAGCCATCTGTTTGTGACTTCAAGCTGAAGCGCACTTGGGTTGTGCAGCAGGACAATGATCCAAAGCACACCAGCAAGTCCACCTCTGAATGGCTTAAGAAAAACAAAATGAAGACTTTGGAGTAACCTAGTCAAAGTCCTGGCCTGTATCCGATTGAGATGCTGGGGCGTGACCTTAAAAAAAAGGGAGTAGTTATGGTCGAATTATATGTTCTTTTTTGTAGACAAGTTTTTGGCTCATGCTTGTGTGACCAAGTAGTTCACAAATATTACAATTATGGATCTCTGGTGGGGTTTTTTGGGTTTGGTTGTTAGTGAACGGTGAGCTCTCTATTTGTGAATTCACTTTGGGCATTGGTTCAAAAACTGTATCAGCTCCTTTGCAAACTCCTTAACATCTTATTCCTCACTCCCCTCAGGCACACAATATATTCTCAAATGATTGCCTCTCAGTCTACTCTGCAGGTCTTCACATCTAGCTGTTAGGTTCATATCTTGGCGCAGCAGATATCTTATTGCTCTCTCATACTTTTTCCTATTGTCTTCTGCGGCATATGATATTCCACCTCTGTAGTTCTTTTTTCTATTTTTTTCATTTGAGCTTTTAGCTTCTCCAGAAATGTTTCTGGCTTTGTAAGCCATAGTTTGGTCTGGCTGTGTTAGTATTGTTTTAGTATACTTGATTATGTGTGTTAGCACTTGCCGTGTCATTGCCAGGTTGATTTTGTTTCAATTTTTCATTCTTTTACTTCAAGTTTAACTGTTTACTTGAGCCTCTGCCTCTAGAGGCTGGTGCCATTGTAAAAATGCTTTATATAGCTGAGTTTTCAGAGATTTGTTAGGATATTAAATATTCAAATGGACCAAGCTCTGATTTTAAAGCCAGATTTACTAAACAGGGCAAAACAGAGTTTGTGAGGGCAATCCCCAAATGGGTTAGTTTTGCGAGTGATCTACAAAAGTTTCGCTGTTTATGCACATGTCATGCCCAATCTGCCAACAGTTGCGTAATTTAAAGCAAGGTCTCAAACTAAGAGATGACAGTGAGCTGTGGATAATTACTAACAGGACAGACTTGTTCACTGTAATCAGAAAAGCATTTAAATATAGGTCACACGTATACGTTAAAAGTAAGCTTATGTAGCAGTCTGCCTGACAGAGTCATTATAATGGAAACAAGCTTCATTAATTGACAGGCTCCAATGTAGAACTGTAAACTGCAAAAATATTTTGACACAGTGTTGTGTAGCATTCATGTATTAAGACAACTTGCAGCACTTCAGGGGATAAAATGAACCAGAAATGTTTGATTGACAAAAGTTTATTTCTATGCTCTGCAACTGGTGGACAGTACCAGCACAATTTATCTATGCTATTGATCTATGTTAATTTAAAAAAAACAACAACAAATAAATAAATGGATCAGCAGATTTCATGGTGAGTCTTGTGCATGTTTGTCTATCTGTGATCTATATCTCACATAGTGTCAAAGTGCATGCAGCTGAATTTGTGTAGATCAACCACTAAAAAGAGTCATGGTCGATCATAGCTCACTAAATCAGACTGAAAACCGTTTGCACTGTCTGTGGTTCAGTTTAACAAGTTGAATTAATATTTCACTGAGTGTAATAAAACTTTATTAAGGGAAAAATGTGTTTAGTGTATTAACGGAAATGCGCTGATCAGACCAAAAACAAAAAGCACCTTCAAACTACCAAACCATCCAAAACATCAAAATGAAAAAATAGACTGCTTTTAAGGCCCCATTTACATATATACATTTTCCCTTAAAAACGTATACTTTCTCCTTCGTTTGCGCCTTTCATTTACACACAAACGGAGATGTCGCCTCTGAAAACGATTCTTTCTAAAAACTCCGGCAAAAGTGGAGATTTTGGAAAACGCCGTTTTCACGTCGCAGTGTGGACTGCAAAAACGGAGGCTTTCGGAAACGATGACGCATTTTAGTCATGTGATGCAGTCATGTGACCAATTCAACTAAGATAGCGGACGGCATTGTACAGCAGTTGTTTTTTTTGCTCTCAATTTTGACGGCCCTATTAAAAATTAATATCAGTTTGTGTCTGTGAAGGTTCTCATTCATCCAGGTCATGGTAGTCTAAGGAGCTTGGAAAGAAAAGCGTCTGGACTTCTCTAAGTTTCTTGAAAACGTTTCACCTCTCATCCGAG
>VVHJ01060893.1:0-13107 GCA_015107715.1 Tylochromis polylepis | reverse complement strand
TTTTTGAGTGTCTGTGTGTTTGTGTGTGTGTGTGTGTGTGTGTGTGTGTGTGTGTGTGTGTGTGTGTGTGTGTGTGTGTGTGTAGTATATGACCTTTGTGTCCTTTTGTCGTCTCTTCATATGTTTGCTCTGGATTTTCCTTTGCTTCTGTGCTTCCCCTTGAGGAATGTATTTTGGTTTCTGGACTCTGGACTAGTTTTTTTGTTTTTCTTCATCCTGCCCACCTGAGTCTGAATTTGGGTCCTTGCATTCAAACCCTGACACAGGAATTCATGGTAAACACCCAGTCTAGCCAGAACCTCATGGATCTGAAACAGAAATTCCTCCACTATTAGTGACGTATTTGCTGCAGGATGGTGATTTAACTACAAAATGACATAGCTGCTTGGCAGTCTCACTTTTAAATAGAAATATGACAAGAGTACAACCAGTTGGCAACCAGATGAGTTGAATCCCCTACTGAAAAAAGACTGGACACAGACGAGTTGTGCTCATTGGTGCCGACTGACTTAGATTGATTGACTGCATTTATAATTTATATGGCAATTATTTGCAAACCTCTGCTAATCTGTCTGACAGTGATTGTGTGTGAGTCAGACCTTGGCTGTTAGGGGAACAGTTGTCTTCCACCAGGTGACCTGTGCAGGCACCTCATGGTTAAAAGTGGTCGCCTAGGTGTTGAGGATGTCAACAGCAAAGAAACTGCAATCATTGATAAACACAGTCATAAGAGAGCAGCTAATTTAATCAACACCCAACTAGTGTTTCTGCGCAAAGTTCAGCTGGTTAGCTTTTTTGTGTAGACTGTTTCAAATTAAATAGGGAAACTTAGGTAACATTAGATGAATCCATAAATCTTACTTCTTTGTATACTATTATCAAAAGTTTGAGGTCATGCATTATTATGGGAGTTCCTCAGAAAAAATGGCAAAACTTTGAGAAAACTGGAGTTTTGTTTATTAGTGATTAATGATCAAAAAAGGAAAAAAAAAGGTGAACAAGACCTTAGTTTGTAACTGGACTTTAAGCAGCAGCAGTAGTGCTGGCACACTGATATGTGCCAACATATGAATATAGAATTGAATATATAGAATAAAAGGGGAAAAAAAGCAAACTGCATTCATCGACTTTATTTCAAAAATTGTGGTTGCACTATTTGTGCCCAAGCCTTCTGTGAACTTAAGTTCTTCAAGGATTATAAATTCTATATTTCACTTCACACAAACTGAACTGAAGTACTTTCAGAATAAGTGTTTTTTCTTGAAAGCACAAAATAGCTGTATCTTTCCATCCTTTTCAATTCGTGCTCTCTCTTTGTTTCACTGAAGTTCAACTACCTGCCTAACTAAACATCGTCCTGCTAAAATCTATAGCCTTTTAGAGTTGTATTGTTAATTTCCAATTCGGAAGTTCAGCGCGGGTCACTGCACCAAGCATGATAAACTAGGGCAAAGTGTACAGCTCCAGCTCTGCAGCGTGAAGCTGGCACTTAATGATTATGCAGAGAAAGGCACAAAGTACATACTGTATCTGTCCTCTGCTTTGAGTCATCTTGGCACTCTCTTTCCCAGCTAAGGGTTTTCTTCTTGTACTTATTAAAGGCAGCAAAAGGTTACATGTAAGAAGGAGGCAAACTTTATCATCCATGTGGTTGGGCCTAGTGCTCAAAGTGCACAAATACAGTAGGCGAAGGCTGAAATCCAAATAATTCACACTTAGATTCACAGTTAGATTCAGGGCACTGGATCTAAGAGATAAAACTGACTGCTCATACTGCTCTGGGTTATCTGGTTTTCACTAGATCTTTGTTGTTTTTTCGTGATGTTTTCTTGACGTGTTCCCTCATCATTTTAATCATTTTACCTTCAAGTGTAGTTTTCTCATTTGGGTCAGTTTTTGGATAAACCTCAACACTTTCACGTGGAGTGTAAACCTGTTTCTGTCTCACTCAGTTTTGTTTTCCAACCGAAAGAGTCTGCTGAAAGTAAATGGACTGAGGATGGCGTTAACGTGCATTGCTACCCTAGATATAGCTTAAAGCAGCACAAAAAAATATGCTTGTTGTGGTTTATTTTGGTTATTATTCATATTTCAGTTCAGTTAACTTGATCAGCCCACAAAAAAGCTATCCAGTTTCTGTCTTTTAGTCTGGTTCAGCCTATTAAAAAAATATTTCCAACCTTCTGCTAACACTCAACTGCCTTAAGTCATTTGAACATCACTGATAATCGTGGCCAGGATAGCCAGTTAGCAGAGAACTGATCAGATTCAGGTGACAGTGGTTATGAATTAAGATTTTTAATTTTGTTAACTGCCCAGCTACAGCGGATAATTCTGAGACCGCATCACAGCACATGCATTCATTTGGTCACTGAAACTTGGACTAAAACCAGAGAAAAGAGAAGTGGACCAATTCTACTTTTTTTTTCTTCTGAGGGGTAGCAATGGTGGCCGCCAGTATTTTCATTACTTCCTGTTAAATAAGGTAGTTTTTAACACCACACAAATGATCAATGATGAGGTCACTGTATGTACAAATAATTCATATGAGACTAAGGTCCCGTTTACACATGTACGTTTTCCCTTAAAAACGTATACTTTCCCCTTCGTTTGCGCCTTTCATTTACACACAAATGGAGATGTCGCCTCTGAAAACGATGCTTTCTAAAAACTCTGGCAAAAGTGGAGATTTTGGAAAACGCCGTTTTCGCGTTGCAGTGTGGACTGCAAAAACGGAGGTTTTTGGAAACGATCTCAATTGCTCTCAATTTTGACAGCCCTATTAAAGATTAATATCAGTTTGTACATGCTCCAGATAGCTTTACTTCAAAGAAGAGGGAATGTAAAGTAAATAAGTAGATAAACGGCAGACGGAAATGACGCAGGTCGAATTGGCTTACGTTTCACGCATGCGTGGTACAGGAACATAAGTGTTTTCAGTGTGGATGAACAACTCTTCGGAAACGATTGAAAACGATAGTGTGGACGCAGAGCGTTTTTAGACGAAAACGCCGTTTTCAAATTTATCCGGAGTAGTGTAAACATGGTCTAAAGCTCAGGTTGCAGACTGTTCAACTTTTTTTCCTACTCCCAAATCTGTGTGAAGATGTCTGTGAGCTGTTCAGACCTTCTGTTTATGACCATCAGATGAAGTTATGTGGCCATAGAAAGAGAGAGGGTCTTGTTTGCTGCAGATGAACTGCATGCACTAAGGCCCAGTACAAGATGAATAAGCATTTTAACTGCAAAACTACTATAAGAGAATCCAAGAATAATAAGAGCAGACTGAGGGTTCCCTATAAGCCCTCTCTGCAGCATGTGGATGCAGGTGGCTGCAGTTTTATATGTGACTCTGCTTATTCACAAAAACTAAAGACTTGAAACAGATATGCAGCATTTGGAGTGCTGCTGTTGTTTTGTAATTGTCTTCTAAACCACAGTTAATGTTTTACCAGCAACTGACTGCATCAGAGGATGTTCAAAGACATGTATAAACTATCTGAATGATCCAAGAACAATTTAAGCCCCACTGAGTCTCTTATGTTAATCTGAAGGCATCCGAATGTGTTGGCTTCATGTATGCATGGCACGATTGGTCTTAGTAACCTAGGAAAGTTTATACACCACTTCTATCATGGGACAAATTTGAATGCATGTTAGCACAGTAATGGGTAGACATGACTGCGAGTGCTAAAAGATTATTTTTGTTTAAAGCTGTTAAAGCAGAGTGAGGAATATTAACAGAAGATTGAGTAGCAGACTGATGAAGTTAGCAATGCTGTGTACCCGAATGGCTTCAGAGTCATTAAAAAAATGGAATATATGCCAATAAAAGGTTTTCTCAAACCTTGATTCTTGTGTTCTTAGTTGAAGTTTCTTTCAGGGGAAAAAAAGCCCTTCAAAGTCAATCACAACTCCAAAGTAGCAACTGTAAGGCCAAAGTGAATATCCTTTGCTCTATGGATGGAAGGCACTTTTTGAAATACAATTGTAACACAACCATGGCAGACCCGACGACATATTCATGCTTCTCAGCATACTTTATTTACACGGTTGCTGTTACAAACTTCCCGGCTGCAGCGTCCCAGCTGCCAGCCACATGTACACCACAACACCAACCCCAACAACAGTCAGGACCAGCTTTTTATGCCGGCGAGGCGTGATTGCGGATGCCACGCAGGTGAATCCATCTCCTCTGCCGCGGCACCGCAGACCACGCCCCGCCACAACAATAATGTCAAGGACAGAGAGCCACATCACTGGGCCAGAATGAGACCTGGAAAAACTCTAGCAGAAGCTGAAAATACCTGCCAAAGCAAGGTTACTAAGTACTGGCTGACTCTTAGGTTAATTAAATAAACTGTGAAGAATTATTTAAAAAAAACAAGGATTACTACAGTGGCTGTATATTAACTCCAAAAAACAACACATTGTGACATCCCCAGAGGTGCTCAGACTTTCCCACATAACTGTATCACTGAAACTGATATCTCAGGTTTTGCAGATTTTAGCAGACAAACCAAATCGAAAACACTCAGGATCCTTCCTTCCTACTAGAAAATCTGTTTCCTTGCATCAACTGGTTGTGCTGCTTTTATGCTGGTTGGCATCACCACTGAGATACTGTCTGTTAACAATAGGCAAGACAAAGAGGATCCTCTGTACACACAGGTATCATGAAAATTATGAACAGTGCTAAAAACAGGAAAGATATTTCTGAGTTCATTACATACTGACTGAAGCACACGTGGAGAATATTAATATTCCAGAGACCTGTTCTGTGTGGTGTTACCAAGAGCTTCATAATTTGATCCTCATGCTGATGACTTACTTTGTGGCTGAAGATTTAGGAAATTAAAAATAAGAAATGCAACATTCGCTTTGTTCCAATAAGGGAAAACACACTTTTTGTAACCATTTATTCCATCAGTTGCAAAACTGTTCTTTACACTATGAACAAGAAATGATCAAGGTCATTTTGTGTTCTAGCAGGTGTGAGCCAAACAGTCACAGTGACTGCAAACTGCAGGGATATTACAAATTAATGTTGTGATGGGAGTTAAAGAAAACCACACAAGCAGGGATGTTGCAGGAGCTCTGCCAGCAGCTTCTTTCTGCAGCAGGAAATGAGCTGGCATAAATACTGTGTTTCTCTGGTCATCCAGTGTATGACAAACAGCTTATGAGTGGGAAGCTCTCAGAGTGAGAATAGCATCATTGGCTTTTGTTTGGCAGGAATTCCTTAATTACAGGAGGTTTCCTTGGACACTGCATTTCCAACAAGTACTGTATAAAGACAACTTCTTTATGATTACAAAGATTCTGTCTCCTCCGACTAAGAATATTGTTCCTTGCTAACTAAAACACACCTCAGAGCTTTGCTTCTTCTGATTAGCTCCTTCTTGCTGTGCTTCACTGGCACTATTTTCAAATTAAACAGCTTGCTGGAAATCAGTCTCTGTTTAGACGCTTTCCCTTTCCAACACCTTTTTTCTTAACCACATGACCCCGAATGTTTTACACTCAGCATGTGGTCTGTCATGGTCTGTGTTTTCTGTTGGTTTTTGTGTGCAGTGTTGTACTGTCTGTGCTTGCCTGCATTTGTCTGCATGTTCACTGTTATTGGTCTTTGGTTACTTTTTGTTTTACATTAAAGGTTAGTTTTCTCATGCGTCTTGTTGTGGTTTTACTTCATGCTTTTGTTCCTTTCCCTCTGCCCAGCCAGACCTCAGGGTTTTGGTCAAATGCTAAAAATATATAAATGAATAAATAATAATATAACCTAATTTTCCCAACTTTTCCTTGACCTCAATTAAATATATCACGACGTCAAAGCAAAGGAGAATTTACAAGTGCGCAATGCTCAGATGATCTGACTGAACTAATTGTGTCTGCTGGTTAATGCGATGGTGGCTGTTCTTAACATGAGTCTGGAAATACAACGTCCTGAAGTTTATTATATAAACCATGAAATATTTATATAGCACAAAATTGCAACAGTTGCCTCAAGGTGCTTTATATTGTAAAGTAAAAACCCTACCCCTCATAATCTTGATTCATGCACTTCATAAAACGCTGATTTTATCACATTAAATACATTACACAGGAAGCACCTTTCTTTGGGACTGACCAGCTTTTATTATGACAGACATGCAATACACTAAACTATGACCATAAACCAGCACAAGAGGAACATTTGAGAGATCCATGTGTATGGTAGATTGGTGTATGGTATTTTAATCCAGGAGTGTCAAACATATGGCCCTAAAAAGTCCAGTCTGATCCACTATTTCACTTAAGAAGATGTGGAAATTACCAAGTCAATTTTACAGTCTTCTTCTGACAAAGTTTTCACTAATAGAAAGACCATTACATGGAAAAAAAAAACTAAAAAGAAAATTGCAGGAGCAGATAAACAGTTCAAAATAAACAACTTATGTAAAAAACAAAACAAAACCAAAAACCAAAACTCTGCTTATAATTATAGGACAAAGTCCCATTAAATAGCTGCCAGTGGTTTTTCTGTAATTTTAAGCCTTCAGTTCTTAACGTTTAGGCCCCAAAAGCTTTCCTCATGCTGTCATTAATTTATTTCAGCAGCATTTAGATTGTGTAGAAAACCACAGAGGTATTATTGAAATTGCACTTTTTAAATATAAAAGTTTGTTTCTGTTTGAGGTATGGCTGAGGCTTGCTGTAGTGGGCATCGGGGGATAAAAGCAATTCTAACTGTACTTTTCACCAGCTGATTAGCGCAGCTTGGTGATTTCCACCCACCAGGCTCAGGAGAGCAGTTAGGAGCTCATTATAGCTTAATACAGCACAGTGAGGTAAAGAAGACACAACAGTCACTTGTTTTATTTTGAGAAATAATATGATCACCTTTTAAATATAAATAAAAAAGCATTATATTTAGTGTATATGTATATATAATATAATACAGTACTGTGAAAAGTTTTAACTTTCTCTCCAAATTTCTTATTTTTCTGCATATTTGTCAGACTTAAATGTCATTAAATCATTAAACAGATTTTAATATTAGACAAAGAGAACCTCAGTGAATACAAAATACCTTTTTTAAATAATTTATTTTATTAAGGGAAACTGGGTTATCCAAGCCTATCAACTCCTCTGTGAAAAAGAAATTGCCCCCTAAACTTAATAATGTGTTATGCAACCCTTGGCAGCAAGAACTGCAATCAAGCATTTGCGATATCTAGCAATGAGTTTTTCACGTGCAGGAATTTTGGCCCGCTCTTCTTTGCAGAATTGTTTTAATTCAGCTACACTGGAGGGTTTTCTAGCATGAACATGTCACATCGGTGTGTGGAGAGAGGGAAGAGAGGACCCAAATGCAGGACTTGCAGGCTGATTGAGAATGTGGACGGTGTTTATTATGAGGACAGAATGAACAGAACATGACAGGCTGCACTAAACTGAACGACTGGACTGGAAACACACGCAGAACCGACGATGATGAGACAAGGAACTGAGACAAACTGAGGGCTTAAATACACTGGATGATGAGGATGATTAGAAATGGGTAAGAACACAGCTGAACTAAATCTAACTAATGAGACATGGGAAGTAGAACTTAGCATAATGCACACAGACAAAAGGCTAACACAATAAAACAGGAAACATACATGTAAACTAAACACTGACAAAAGTCCAAACTGAAAACACTGGGTTAATGACCCAGGAACCCTGACAGAACAGCCTGTTTAAGGTCATTCCAAAGTATCTCAGTCTGATTTAAGTCCAGGCCACTTCACAACCTTCATTTGTTTTTTGTTTTGCTTTTCTTTTTAGGACATTTTCCTTCAGTATTTTCTGGTAGAACGCAGAATTCATGGTTCCATCAATTATGGCAAGTCTTCCTGAAGTATCAAAGCAGCCCAGACCATCACACTACCACCACCATGCCTGACTGTCACTGTGATGTGCTCTTTATGAAATGCTGTTACTTGTATGATAGATATGACAGGACTCATTTCTTCCAGAAACTTCAGCTTTGTTCTCATCAGGCCACAAAATAGTTTCTAAAAGTCTGTTCTTCAGGGGTCTCAAACTCCAGTCCTCGAGGGCCGCTGTCCTGATCTAATGATCTACTAATTTTATTCAGGTGTGTTGCAGCAGGGACACGTGGAAAAGTTTCAGGACACCGGCCCTCGAGGACTGGAGTTTGAGACCCCTGCTTTAGATTGTGGCGTGAGATGTTACTTTTTGAGACCTTTTAGCTTCCATCACTTTGTCAGGCAACCTCTGTTTAAGTGATTTTTTGATTCAACAGGTCGGGCAGTAATCAGGCCTGGGTTAATCGCAGTTAATTCATGATTTAACAAGGGTGAGCAATTACTTTTTTCACACAGTTTTTCCCCTAATAAATTGCAAAAAAACAAACACAAAAAAATGTAAAAATTAGGAAGCAGGCAATAATTTCCTTTTTCACAGCAGTGAATATATATTCATTTCCTGTAGCTTTGTTTAGTCATCACATTCAGCTTTTAACAATCACTGGAATACATACAAAAAATGAATAATTATAATAAAAATGTAATGATTTTTCATTTTTTAAATTTGGGTCGTATCTGAATACTCTGTCTAGAAAGTGGACGTGGAATTTTTAGTCCTTATCTCCTGACACAGTTGAGCATGTTTGAAGAGTCTGTTCTTTAGTTATTACAGGTCACTTTTTAAATAAAGTTGTTCAAAGTGGAACTTCATTGTGTTTGCAAGACAGGGTGAACTTTTGTACTGTAATTAAATCTTACATGTAGAAGTCCTTGTCCTGTCCTCACTTTTTCATAGCAGCTGGGACATGACATATAATATATTGTCTTTTGAGGACTCGCTTCCTTCTGACAGGTTTAGAAGACAGGCAATTTATCAGGTATAGCATTTCCTCAACAGATTCAATAAACAGCCTACAAAAAGCTGTTTTTACCAGCAACATGAACAAGCCTTTAGTAAGTGCACTATTAATCAATGTTAGACACACATTTAAGTGCTTTCTGTAAAGATTGAAGTTAATGTGACTGTTTTTCATCTGGTCTCAGATAAAATCTTAATGTGAAAATTATTGCCACACACCACAACTCCAATAAAATCCTTTTTTGGCTCCACATGATGTTCAAGATGATGACAATACCTGATACCTTAGCACTTTATGCCAATTAGCATTATGCATAAAGTCTTTCCAGAATAGAAATTCATTGATAAAATTTAAGGATTGTTGTAAGATAAATAGTCTTCAATGACAGCTTTTTCAAATCTTATTTTCTTTTTGTTAATATTTGACCTCTTGTAAAATTCTGGTTGACTGATATCTCGTAGACTTCATTTTAAGAACACATAAAAATAATCGTTAAGTGGAAAAATAATAAAGGTCAAACTTTTTAGTATACAACTTGGAAAATGTCTCTTAATCTTTGCTAGCTGGATTTATGTGTGAAGAAATAAATGTGCTGCTTGCTTCGAGAAGGAGTGACGTTGGTTGACACACCACTGAATGCACATACAGATACATGTACAAACTATGCTTAAATGGAAGAATGTTAGCCACTCAGTATGAATGTTTAATTCAGAATGAAGGATTTTGTTTTCATGGTCTCCAGCAGTACTTTGACTTCACCAGTTTTACGTAGGCACTGCCAGCTTTTTGTCAAAGGACTAGGCATAATGTATAAGTGAACAAATGAACACTAATAGGACCATTGTTAAAAATGTCTCCACAGGTGTGCAGAAAAGTCTTTGACTGCACTTTGACATGTGAAAACGGTCTGCTGAGTTTCTTCAGAAAGGAATTAATCACCACCTGTCTCTTGGAGAAGTCATGACACCCTGAAATAAACGCTGCATTGTAATTAGAACCAATACAAGTATGACAACTGATGTGACCACATGATCTGCCCTGTGACTATAGGACTTACAATACTGTAAGCTGGTCGCAAAGCTGAGAGGGTGCTTTACAGCTTATAGAGTGCTTGCTGTAGAGGCACTTTATAAGCAGTGAAGCTGATTCAAGGACAAATTACAAAATTACAGTCTACAATGGAGTAAATAATTATTTGATCCTTTGCTGAATTTGTGAGTTTGCTCACTTACAAAGAAATGATCCAAAAATAAAAATTGATCAAATTTTATGCAACTTTTGCATGTCATTTAGGGAAATAAGCATTTGATCTCCTACAACCCAGCCAGAATTCTGGCTTTCAATCAGTCAATTAATTATAGATGCTCCTGATCAATTCATGATCTGTACATTCCACACCTGTCCACAGAATCAATTTCTTCCATTCAAACCTCTCCACCACCAGGGATAAGACCAAAGACTGTCATAGGACGTCAGGAACGAGACTGCAGACCTGCACAAGGCTGGAATGGGCTACAAGACCATCTGCAAGAAGACTGTCAAGAAGATGATAACTGTTGGCCATTTTATAATTTCTCCCATTTCAACTGGACCCACTGTGTTTGGAGGAAGAGAAATGCTGGGAATGACCCAAAGAACACCATCCACACAGTGAAGCACGGAAGTGGAAACATTAGGCTTTGGGGCTGTTGTGTTTTATAAGGGAACAGGGCGACTTTACTGCATTAGGGAGACCAATGGACAGGGCTGTAAAATCTTGGACGAACCTCCAGAACCTCCTTCAGCCAGAAGACTGAAGATAGGTCAATAAAGGAGTGGCTAAAGAAGAAGTAAATTAAGGTCATGGAGTTGCCTAGCCAGTCTCCAGACCTCAGTCCTGTAGAAAATCTCTGAAGCTTAAAGTTGCCAAGCGGCAGCCAAGAAACCTAAATGATTTCGAGAGTTTCTGTAAAGAGGAGTGGGCCAAATTCCCTCCTGAGATGTGCACCAACCTGGTGACCAACTGCAAGAAAAGGCTTACCACGGTCCTTTCCATCAAGAGTTTCTCCACTAGGTACTAAGTTATATTTTGTTTCAGGATCAAATATTTATTTGCAAATGAATTTTTAAGTCTTATGTATTGTCATTTTCTGGATTTTGGTTGATATTCTTTCTCTCTCCATTAAAATAAAACAACCATAAACTTTAGAGACTGTTCATTTCTTTGCTAATTGAGCATACTCACAAATTAAGCACAGGATGAAAAAATATTTCTCCCACTGTCTCAAATATCCCAGAATATGAACTCAAAGGCTTGCTTTTCATATACTGTAGACAGAACTCGGAGCAACAGTGAAACACTCAGCATGATAAGATGGATTGATACAGGAACAAGTAAGCATGTCACGATGATTCTCCTCTGACAGGAGAGATTTGGTTTGTATCTAAACACAAACAAATCTAATTTATTTCCTGTTTTTCTTCTGGGCCACACAGGTCTGTGCAAGCACTGCTCTTTCCTCTTCCAGACACTGTGACAAAAAGTAGCTTTCAGTTTGCACAAACAGCAAAGCTCGAGAGCTGGATCAGGTTTGAGGAAAAAGCTGATGTCTGCAGCTACAACTAAATCTTTTTTTTTCTTTCTTCTTCTTTGGATGAAATAAAGTGACTAAAAGCGTCTGTACATTCATCATATGTGACAAAGTCACTCAAGTGGCAACAGTGATGACAAGGTTAAAGCCCGCGGCTTACCCATGGTGCAACCACAGAGGTGTTTCTACCTAATTTTGCTGATTAGACTTTGGAAAAACTGTGTGTGGGTGTGTGAAGACTGTTGAACTGACAGCCAGCAGAAAGGTCGATAATGGATGGGTGGAATAGCTTACACATGAGATGGTTTAACCACCCAGAATAACTGAAGGCACATGCATGTTTTAGAAAACTGAAGCGAGCTAACACTAGCATTTAGCTCAAAGTACAGCTGGGCCTTGTTATGCTATAGCTGTGACATAATACTGGGTATGGTTATACCACATAGTATTTATAGGAATGCAATAATATGTACATAACAGTCAAACTCTGCTCACATGAAACAGAGAAGGAGTGATCAAAACGCTTAATAGATTTTAGAGGGGTCATAGGAGACTTCATATGCATCACAGGACCTCATCGCATTTCTTATATTGGTGTACATGGCGATAGGTTTAAAAATGAAGCTAACAAAGACTGCAGTTCCTCTAACGTCCCAAAATGAGTCGACCCCGAAACACTCACAGGTAAAAAGCCTAAAATTAGGTGTGTGGCCTTTCTGATTGGCAGGTGTGCCGGCACAGGTAGCTGTAGCTGCTGGTTGTTTGGAAGACTTCATCTCAGCTAGTTAGTTTAACCCTTAGATGATCCTTAAACATCGTGACTACCCACTTTCCCAAAAACTGCTGTAAAAATATTATATAGTAATATTTTTTTTTCCACTTTAAATGACTCAGCCTTTTACTTTTACTTTACAGCCTGATATATGAATTGTAGTTTTTGGATTTTAACCCTTTAAAGAAGAGGGACTCCAGCTGAGGTAAGGCAGAGGCTGCAAATGGACAGACTGTGGTCTTTGCATGTAAGCCTCCCACATGGTGCTGCCAGCTCTTCTCTTTCTGTCCATGCAAAAGTCACACTGCCCTTACATTTGCTGATGGGAGGGGCTTGCAGCAGCACCCTGCAGATTTGAACTGATTAATATTTTGACATGTAAACACCGTCCAAAATGAGCATCCCTACATAAGCCTGCAGTTCCTCTGTCTCCACATAAGCCACTGAGTGTTTCCCAGTCAGGTTTGTAATGGCCACAATTTGCTGCAGGATTTCATCCATCAGCAGCAGTGCATAGCTGGTGGCATGGTGTGTTGGTCCCGGGTTCAACCTCTGGCTGCTGGCACGTAGCGGAGTGTTATAGTTTTTGTGGGAGACCAAAATATGGAGATGGAGAAGTCCATCCTGTCACTGCTTCGACTCCTCTCCACTCTCACCTTCAGATGAGTCAGAGTTGGACTCTAGCTGGTCTGTTTCTACCTCTGAGGCCTCCTTCATGTCAGCTTCAGAGTCCTCAGAGGAGGATGAGGCACCACCTTCACACCTATAGTGCACATTCATTTGCAGAGCCTCCTGTGTGCTGTAAAGTCTTGCCGTCTCCAAAACGACTGCTCTTGCACTACTGCTCATACTTCTACCCATGGCTGCCGTGCAAAACAAGGTCAAATTGT
>VVHJ01060892.1:0-13773 GCA_015107715.1 Tylochromis polylepis | reverse complement strand
ATGGAAAGAGGTGGAGACCGCAGCGCTGGTGAGCCTGGTTAAGGAGAGAGATGAGTTGGGGCCGGAGGTGCCAGATTCCACCATTCCCGCCTCCCTCCTTTGTGAAGAACATCTCACACAGGTCCAGTGTGCGGACGTTGCCGAGTTGCAACGGCGTTTTGCGGACGTGTTCTCCCCCCTGCCCGGCCGCACCACGCTCATAGAGCACCATTTCGAGACGCAGCCTGGCATGACGGTGCGTTCACGGCCCTACAGGCTGCTGGAGCACAAGCGAAAAGTGGTGCAGCAGGAATTAGCGGACATGCTTAAGTTGGGAGTAATAGAGGAGTCCCACAGCGCCTGGTGTAGCCCCATCGTGCTGGTGCCAAAGAAGGATGGGACTGTATGGTTCTGTGTGGACTATCGAAAGGTTAACGTGGTGTCACGTTTTGATGCGTACCCCATGCCCCGGGTCGACGAGCTCCTGGACCGGCTGGGCACGGCCCGTTTTTACACGACACTGGATTTAACCAAGGGCTACTGGCAGATTCCCCTATCTGCAGAGTCCAAGGACAAGACGGCGTTCTCCACTCCGTGTGATTTGTACCAATTCGTGACGCTTCCGTTCGGCTTGTTCAGAGCCCCGGCCACATTCCAGCGCCTCATGGACCGGGTGTTGCGGCTGCATGCCGCGTACGCTGCCGCGTACCTGGATGACGTGGTCATCCACAGCGGCTCCTGGGCGGAGCACGTGTGGCAGGTGGCCGCGGTCCTGGAGTCCTTGAGGCAGGCGGGGCTCACGGCCAACCCGGCGAAGTGTGTGGTTGGACGGAGAGAGGTACAGTATCTGGGGTACCACTTGGGCGGTGGCCAGGTGCGGCCTCAGGTGGAGAAGACGGCGGCGGTCGCATCCTGTCCGCGGCCCAAGACAAAAAAGGAGGTGAGGCGGTTCCTGGAGCTGGCCGGGTACTACCGCAGGTTCGTGCCCGGGTTCGCAGAACTGACCAGCCCCTTGACCGATCTCACCCGGAAGGGTGCCCGGGATCTGGTCCAGTGGACGGGGCTGTGCCAGGCGTGCCACTGTGGACCTTGCCAATAAACACGTTCTGTTATCAACAGCCGGTGTGTGTGCAGTGTGTGGGTCAGCCCGTGACAGCAACATGTGTTAGAACCGAGGTGAGTAAGTACATGAGTCAGTACATGAGCACAGCGCATAAAAGGTACTGGAAATAACACCAGAAAGCCAAAGCACCAGCAACAGGTTGATACAGCTGTACACAAGACGGTCACACTAGGGAGACCACCTGGATTGACTGCAAGAAAGCCTAAGAGTCAATTTCCTGCACGTTGATAATGATCATCAGGAACTCAAAGGGAACGTAGAAGAAAACACTGCAGGCTAACTCCCAGGCAATCGCAAAAGTTACCATCAAGTGAACTATCACTACTGTTCTTCACAGGCCTCAACCTCTTAAGCCCGCTTATCATTACGAGCAGATACAGGATAGAGTCCAGAGTGGAGCGAACATGAGCCACCTTCTGTACATGGATAAAGCTGTTTGCCAGGTACGAGTGAAACACTGACTCACTAATCCACCTCATTCAGATCTACAGCGAACACTGGATGTGAAGCCAAATGGTTACAAAGGTGACACAGAGATGTGGAGCTGCGAGAAGGCATAATAGTAGATATATAAAACAACTACAAGTACATGTACAGGTCAACAGGAACTATAATAAAGTTGCACAAAGGTCAGCCACAGCCAAAAACCTCCAGAAGGTAAGTAGGACTAATAAGCTGGTCTCAGTGGGTAGAAAAGGCCTAGTTGCAGACTGTGCAAAGGTGCCCTGGAGAGTATTCGACACACAGTAGTAGAATATATGGTTAAAGTTGGGACTGCGTACACTGAGAGGTACAGCCATGTGGCAGGGATAGTGTACAGGAAAATCTGTGCTAGAAGTGGAAGACACCACCAAAGGTGGTTGATAACAACATGGCTAAGGTCCTGTGGGACTCTGAGTTTCAGAGAGACAAGCAGCTGCTGACCTACCAACCAGACACAGCGATGGTGGACGAGTAGCAGAAGACCACAGTTGTGACAGATGTGGAAGTGCCAGTGGACTGAAACATCAGGAAGCAGGAGCATAAAAAATAAAGAACTACCAGGGACTGAAGGGTCAACTAGAGCACATGTGGAAGATAAAGGCCAAAGCTGCCTTTATTTGAGGCCTTAGAAACTGCCAAACAAAGATTCACAGCCTTGGCTAACCACATGAAGAGGTATACAAGAGAGAAAGAAATCAGGAGAATAAATCAGATGTTCTACACTGTAGGACCTAGAGCAACAACACTGGAATGTCATTTGGACTGGAGAAGTGCAGTCGAATGGTAACAAAGAGAAGGAAGATAGTCAGGACTGAGGGGCTTGCACTACCAGAAGGCATACTGAACTGGCTGTAGCTCAGGAAGAGCAGGTCATCTACTAATCGGCAGGTTTGTGGTTCGATCCCTGGCTGCTCCACGTTGCATACCCAATATCCTTGGGCTGTCTGACACAGAGTGTGAATGTTAGATAGAAAGCACTTATGCAGAAAAATGTTTTTTTGTTTAAGAAAAGTGCTTGTGTGAATGAGGCAAGTTATATAAAGCACTTTGAGTGCTCAGATTATAAAAGTGCTATATAAGAAACAGTCCATTTACACTTTACCATAATAAGCTGGCCAAAGGAGGAGATAGAAGCCTCTGGCATTAAGACAAGAAAGCTTCTAACCATGCATGGAGGTTCACCTCAAATCCAGCATCCTGAGACTGTAGGCTTACCGGAAGGAAGGAAGGATGCTGAGGACTAGTGAGTGTCAGAACCACTATTCAGGATGAAACAACAAAGATCCATGAGTACATCAGGAAGATGGCCACAACTGATCATCTGCTCAATGAAGACCTCAGGCAGTAGAAACCCGAGCAAGAAGAGGAACCATCAGTCAGTTGAGTTCAAGTCCGAGCTCTGACTGGGCCACTCAAGGACAATCACACAGTTGTCCTGAAGCAACTCCTTTGTTATCTTGGCTGTGCGTTTAGGGTCGTTGTCCTGTTAGAAGGTGAACCTTCCCCCCAGAGGTCGAGAGCACTCTGGACCAGATCGTCAACAAGGGTGTCTCTGTATATTGCTGCATTTGTGTTTCCCTTGACCCTGACTAGTCTTCCAGTTTCCTGCAGCCGAAAAACGCGCCCACAGCATGATGCTGCCACCACTGTGCCACTGTAGGGATTGTATTGGCCAGGCAATAAGCGGTGCCAGGTTCAGAAATTTGTCTGTCACGGTCTGAGAGTCCTTCAAGTGTCTACTGGCAAAATCCAGCGGGGCTGTCATGTGCCGTTCACTGAGCAGTGCCTTCTGTCTGGCCGCTCAACCATACTGGCCTGATTGGTAGAGTATTGCCTAAATCATTGGCCTTCTGGAAGATTCTTCTCTCTAAACAGAGGAAAGCTGGAGCTTTGGCAAAGTGACCGTGGGGTTCTTGATCACCTCCCTGACTAAGTCCCATTATCCCAGTTGTTCAGATTAACTGGGCAGCCAGCTCAGAAAGAGTACTAGTGGTTCCAAACTTATACATATATTTTTTAGTGGAAGCTTTGAGGAACCAAAGAAAACCAGATAAAGTTAAAGAGTGGGGTCATCAGGTGATGTTTAATGCATACAAATTGACAGTAATATGGAATTTAACATCACCACAAAAACTGTGCATTCCCACTCCTCCCAGCTAAGAACAGGAAAGTGAGGCTACAGTTCACATGGGCTAACCAAAGTCAGAAGAATGTTTTCTGGTCTGACGAGTCACAAATTGTGTAGTACATTTAGAATTTGGTATAAATTATATGAAAGAATGAACCCACCTTGAATCAGTATAAGCTAATGCTGCTGGTGTACCCTTAGTACTTCAACTGAAACACTGCTTATAATCACAGCCTAACTGAGTATTGCTGCTGACTATATTCATCCCATTATGACCACAGTGTAGCCATGTAATAATGGCTGCTTCCAGCAAGACAATGCACAAAGCTCAAATCATCTCAAACTGGTTTCTTGAACACGACAATAATAAGTTCACTGTAGTCAAACGGCCTTGTGTCACCAGATCTCAATCCAATCACTCACCTTTGGCATGTGGTGGAACAGAACATATACATCGTGGATGTGCAGCCAACAGTTGTTTAGCAGCTAGGTGATGCTATCACGTCAATATGGACCAAAATATCCGAGGAATGTTTTCAGCACCTTGTTGAATCTGTTCCATGAAGAGTTAAGGGCTGCCAACCCTGTACTAACAGGGTGTACCTGATAAAGATACCAGCAGGTGTGTGTGTGTGTGTGTGTCAGTGGCAATTATATTGATATAGCACATTTCATTATATGTAAATTCAATGCTGTAACACAGAAGATAAAAACATAAAAACCTGTGTAGGTTTACAATGCCTTAAAGCAATGAAATCGGCAAAATGAAATATAAACCAAACAGTAGTGATGTGCGATACCACTGATTTCCTTTCCGATCTGACACCCAGTAAAATTCAGGGTGGTATTGACGATACTGATCCGATACTGATACTTTGTACAAAAACTTAATGTGTTATTGTATTTGAAATTATAGCTTCATAATGATTACAGGACATCAGACTACTTGTTCTTTTACACATTTAACATGTGTATATACTTGCCTGGACATTACAACAAAAACATTCAACATTCACACTTTGCCTCATTCACAGTAGTGCTGTGCCACACTACAAATTTTGGTATTGATCCAATACCAGGTAAATACAGGGCCAGTATTGTCAATATCGGTACCAATAATTTGAAGTTATTCAGGCAGCTGATTGGGTGAGAGCAGTGTGCCGTAACTTATGAGATGAATCCTCAGTTTGCAAATTCTGAACACATTTTAATCACCACTGTGATTATTACTTTCCACAATAATAACACAACAAAACACGCCTTTCAGCTTTTCGTGTGTTTTGAAACTGGGTTTTTGGAGACCTGGAATGTTAATTTTTCCATCTCTAAAGCACACAAAAAGGTTTGGACATTTTTCATAGTGCATGCATGTTTGAGGTTCATTTTTTCCAAAGAAATAACTAACACAGTTCAGCGGGCTACATACTGAACCCGAAGGATAAAAGCAAAGTAACGATCCAATACCAATACTAGTGTTGGTATCGATACTATCGATATTTGGATCGATTCGCCCACCTCTACCAAACAGAAACCACAGCTATTATATGTAAGGCTACGTCCACACGTACACGGGTATTTTTCTGCGCTGGGCCTTTGGTCCACACGTAAACGCCGTTTTGGATCACTGAAAACGGAGATTTTAAAATCTCCTGTCAGGGTGGAGATTTTCGAAAACTCAGTTTTTGCGTTTACGTGTGGACGAGAAAAACGGAGATTTAGTCACGCAGCGTCAAAGGTGTGCGCCGCGTTATAGTTTATGTGAGATGAATTTCTACAATGGTGGATACAGACAAAATACTGTTGCTGTGAATCTTACTATGTGCAGTTTTTACACGCTTGCATAGACACACGCAGTTACAAAGACAGAGGCGTTAGAGTGAACTTGTACATTAAGCACAGACACACAACACAAATCTCGTCGTCAGTTTTTAAATTCAGGCCCCGTTTACACATCTATGTTTTCCCTTAAAAACGTATACTTTCCCCTTCGTTTGCGCCTTTCATTTACACACAAACGGAGATGTCGCCTCTGAAAACGATTCTTTCTAAAAACTCCGGCAAAAGTGGAGATTTTGGAAAACACCGTTTTCGCGTCGCAGTGTGGACTACAAAAACGGAGGCTTTCGCAAACGATGACGCATTTTAGTCATGTAATGCAGTCATGTGACCAATTCAACTAAAATGGCGGACGGCATTGTACAGCAGTTGTTTTGTTTGCTCTCAATTTTGACGGCCCTATTAAAGATTAATATCAGTTTGTACATGCTCCAGATAGCTTTTCTTCAAAGAAGACGGAATGTAAAGTAAGTAAATAAACGGCAGACGGAAATGACGCAGGTCGAATCGTCTTACGTTTCACGCATGCGCGGTACAGGAACGTAAGACACAGTCACAATCCACTGTTGACTGTGTTGCTACAGGTTTCGGTACTTGCTTGACACGTGTTGTCAAATTAATAAAGGTGTTTTCTTAATTTTCAGAGCGTAGAGCTCTTTAGGCCATTATAAGGGTTTGACGTTACCACTTTGTAATCTGATTACTGTAGGAAGTCACTCCACCCTGATCAGAAGTCACACTCCACATTAAGCTGTGACTGATCAGGCAAATTCATGTGACTTTTAAGACTCTTAGTCGCTCCCCCCTGCTCTATCTCCTGGGTTAATTCTTATCTCCCTGGCCAAGAAGGGGAAATGATAATTACTATCATAATTATTTCCAAAATGATTTTTCCCCTCTGTTTTAACAATAATCACCTAAGTGAGTGATGGCAGAGGGCGTGTGGGGTTGAAGGGAGAGCCATCTGAAATCCCATTTTTTCTAATCCACCCTGCGTCGGGAAGATAATAAGGCAGCAGCACCCGCAGTCAGATGTCATCAGTGCGTGACAACAGTGACGCCCATCATGGCATCACACACAAGTTTACACTGCTGCTGTATGCAGATGTGGCTCCTGCTCTCCATATTAGCAAATGTTAAGACCTCCAAAAGGACAACAGTTCATACTGGTGAGAACGCCGTCCAGTTTGGATTTAAAATTTCAACCAGTTACATTTAGTAAAATGATAGGCCTACAAACTGAATTTAGATTTAGACTCAGAATTTGTAACTGAAAACTTCTGAATGTAGATTAGTTTGATTTAGAGTTAGAGCTAAAATGTACTTTTAGGATTTAAGGTAATCAACAGGACTAGATTTGCTCGGAGTGTTGAAGTTCAGTGTATGATAACCATTTGATATTTGTGTTAGCCTCTCCACCAGGCAAGTGGCAACCCAACAGGGTTAGGGTTTGTTTAACATCCATCCATTTTTATCTCATTTCTGTCTGTTTCAAAGAGAAATGGGAACGATGTCAACATAAAAAGGTTTTGGACTGTGATCTGAATCTAGGGTTTGAGTTCAAGGTTAAGATGTGAACCAGGATTAATTTAGGCTTATTGTTATTTATTGTAAAACAAATGCTATATTTAGTATTATTTCAGGACAGCAGCATTAAGATCACGACCAGGGTTTCAGTCAACAGCTGGATGACTTTTGCAAAGCTTGGGGACCAGATCTGAACTAAGCTCAGCTGAACATTTTAACAGCCTTCTGGTCACTAGCGCACCAGGGTTAAGGTTCAGTTTCATTTTGTCGCCATGCTGAAAAGCATTTCAGAAATAAGAAGCTGCTATCTTTAAAACGCACTCCCCTATTTGTATTTTGGCCATCATTTGGAACCATCATTCCAAAATCAAAATCTATTTAAATTTTTTCACAAAAATCTCCAAAATACACAGACTGACTGAATTATCCACAGGCCCAAATTGGCTATTAGCTTATCTGTGTGTATCTGCATTTCTAATGGCTGATAAGTGGAAATGTAAAAAGTGAAGAACAGACAAAAGAAACACCAGAGAGTACTCTGCAGCTTGCCTGTTAGCGACACAGATTTAGCAACCAGCCAATCGGCGCTAAGTCAGGAGACACGATGTAAATATAATAAATAAATAACTACACAGATCAGATCTTAGGCTAATCTGTTTATAGTTGGCTGAAATATCAAAACATCAGCGTTGGTCAGGTTCTAGTTAACACATCTCAATTTGGTATATAGAACCTAACCGTACTGCCATAAAGTGTCATTTTTGTGTGTGCAGTTTTTTTTGCCATTCATGTCTGCGTAATTAGCATGGACAGAACAACCAAACCCTACCTCTGACCCTAAACAGATCACTGGATAAATTACACAGCAGCTCTGTTTAGTGTTCTAATTTTGTGCTGGTTTGGAAAACCAAATAATCACCTCAAAACAACCCACACCTTTTTGGCAAACTTGATAATTTGGTCAGTAGATTGCTAAAAAAGGATGTAAATGCAGGTATATTTGTGACAAAGATAATGCAGTTATATTTTTTCAGCAATCCCATTTTTAGTGCACGTGTGTGTATCATCAGCGTCACATAAAGTCCTCAGTCATGTTTAATAATGATAGAGTGAGTGGTTCGTCTTACCTTTGAGATCCAGACGTTCCATGCTGCCACCTACATGCACACCCTGCTGAGAGAGACGCAGAGAGAAAGGCAGAAGCAGGAGATGTGAGAAAAAACGTGCAAACACACACACACACAGAGATCTGGCATCGGCAGTGCACCATCCACCCTGCCCGGCCTTTTTCTGTACGGCCTCGGCATCCTTGCCACGCTGTACTGGTGTGATCAGGGACGGCTTATGGGATGCCACAGTATGAATTATGAATTTCACACAGTTTACCGCCACCGTTGATGGTGACACAGCGTCCTAATTAACCAGTGTATAATAATTAGAAACAGCTGGTCATCAGTTGATGTGTTCATTTCCAGAGCCAGTGTTCCACATACATCTAATTTGACTGCATCAATCACTGGAGGTGGCAGATTTGTGCAGGGAGTGGAAAACACTGTTTTTTATTTTTGCACTGACAAGCAAAGCAAGTAAAAGGAACCGAGATTTTGGACTGATGCAAATCACTTAGAGAAGGTCGTTACAACTGCAAATGGCTTAATGTATACTACAGGTTTTTGTTGTTTCAAATTAGACACGAAGGAGCTGTTCAAAGACAGATACTTCATCTCAGTCCTGAGGGCAGGCAGAGGTCAACAGCTGCTAAGCCTGAAAGTATGTCAGTCTTTCTGGCAGATATCTCAAGTTCTTTTTTTCATTTTTGCTCTAAAAATGTCTGATTTGGACAGAATGAATATCTGCAGAAAATATTACACAGTGGAAGCTTTAACTATGGTCCCACATCCACCAGGGGGCCCCAAAAGTGAGCAAATTAAAAATGTGCATCGTCTTTGGTTCCGTCAGCTCATTTGTACTGTTAAGTGGAAGGAAGCTGCACTGAGCCCAGTGTTTAGGTGATTAGCTTCTCTCTTTTCATCAACAAAAAGGAAATTGCAGCGTGGGGTGCCCAATTGTGCTCAAGGCCCCGTAAAGCCTTGCACAGGCCCTGTCACCTCTTTCATACCCACGTGTCAGTCAAAGCCAGGCTTTCTGACTAAACCCCCCCTCTCCTCTTCTGCGTCGGCTCATCTCTGCTGGCTTGCTGAATTGCCACCTTCTTCTCTTTTCCAAGCGGCGCCTTGTTTCTTTTCTCGTTGCTAAATATGAGTCATTGTTCAAAGAGACACGTGGAGTACAAAAGGACTTGGAAGGCTTTCCTCGCGTGCCTCTACTGCCGCAGAGAAGAGAGCAAGGCGGGAGACAAAGGACGACGGCCATAATGTGCTCCCGTTGAAGGAATTAGACAGATCAATGGGACACAAACTGCACTGTTTGTGTGTACAAGAGGCCGATGTGTAATTGGTAGAGGGGGTTGAATTTATCCCTGGAATTATCTTAACTGAGACACTCACACCAACATCTACTCAAGAACAAGCGTGTTTACGTACACATACATGCTAATATTCTACGCACGTGCACGTGGTATTCAGGTAAAAGAGGATTTTGCTGAACAAGAGGTGCCTGAGTTGTAGTATTATATATATTAGAAACACCGAACCAACAGGATTTATGGGCGTGTTTGACATTTTTCTCAAGCACTTTTATCCATTTTAAGCATCTTATTTTTTGGGAAAAGATTAGGGTCTTTTGATAATATTCAAATAAAAATGACCCCTCCCCCATCACTCACATGATGGTTTTTTTTTTTTGCTGCCTACAGCCAACAGTGAAGGTAAAAAGGCATCAAGAAAAAAAACAAGCAGCGCGAGCTTTAGAAGAGATGCCACATACGCCGTGTGGTTCTTTATGTATGAGCTTATCTTTATGAACAAAAATCTGCATTTTTATGTATTTATATGTTACTGCCTCCTATTCCTTATACTTAAATAGATTAAAGGTTATAAAGTCTGTGCTTTAAACACTGTAGCTACTTACACATGTTTCTTTGTTTTATGTTTTTGAGCTGATAAAAGTGATTTTTTTTTTATGAAACTATTTTGTATATTCAGTCATCCTCACTTCAGAGTATTTACAATAGTCTGGACTTTTGCCCTTTAATATTCCAGATTCCACAGTGCGTGTGTCTTATAATTTTCTCGTGTCAGACTAAGATGCTCTGTTTTTGTTCATTTTTGTACAGCTCAGTTGCTCGGGTTGGGTTTGATTTACCTTCATGTTAAAGTAGAGAAGCTGAGTGAACGACATCACTGTGGTAGCAGTGTGATAGGCTCTGCTCGCTGAAGAAAACAAAGGAAGACAAATTAGAGTCATTTTTTTCATTAAAAAAAATGACATTTCCTGCCAGTGCACATCAGGGGTGGGTAACTATTTGCTACAAGTTTTATGTCAAAGCAGAGCAATAAATAATGAACACTACTGCGATATCTGTGCTGGTGCGTTTACATGTGCCTGCAATACGCTGATTTTGAAAAGTAACACTAACTAATAATACTGGAGATAACTGAACTGTATATTGAAACTGTGAAAACCAGGTTGACTTCAGGGGCCTAGAATGAGCGATGCGTGCGTTTACCCCCACACTGGTTAAACCTATCTCAGATCTGATTGGTGGATTCAATCTAAAACCACTCCCAGTTTGAACCATGAAATATCCCAGCATCCATGTCACTATTGCACTACTGACAGCAAAAAGCTCACTCGGGTTATCACTCTGATATATTGTTATCCTTAATCATTTGAATCATATGAAAATAAATCCAGTAAAGTAAATTCCAGCACTCGTTCATAGCTGTCAAATACAGGTGACACTTAACGTGTGACGATCATGTGATTCACTGCAAGCATGTCCTCAGGTATTTGATTGGGTAACGGGTTTTTGTGCTGTGAGTCTGTTTTTGAAGAATTTAGCAGCTCACAAAGAAAGCCGTGGGGTTCAGAGCGCGAGGCGTGGTCATTGACACGCACACGCTGAAATCACCTGTGAGGTTTTTTTAATTTGTCACAACACAGAAACTTGTTTTTTTTTCCCTTTCTTTAGTGGCACCAAGCCAACACATGGAGGACGTGCACGCAAGTGACACACACACACACACACACTGCACGTCGTCCTCACACAGAATACAGCGGCAGCTGTTTTTCATCTTAATGAATTTCTGAACTTGTTCGTTTCCCTCTCTCTGCCTGCCGCTGCCTCGCGGTGAAAGATGGAACGCGAAGGCATCGGCTGCCAAAGCAATTGATGTGTCAGGAGGGAGAGAGGACAAAACGGAGCGATAGAAAGAAAAGCTTTCCCTCCCTCACACGCGCTCACACAGGCAGCAGAAAAACATGGGGGGTGTTTCTAACTCGACTTCTCCAGAAGTCACCTCTGGTGCGTTCACGATTCTTCACTCTCCAGTCCGCAGCCACCTCTCCAAATATCACACACACTTTGAGTACACTATTTTTCTTCTCAGTGCATTTAATTAAGTGGAAAAAATATAAATAAATACATATCTACTTGTGTGTATTTTCAACATGTATTCCTGAGCTTTGAGGGGTTCAAACTCAGCCCCACATTTTCCTTTCAGCATGTTTCCTGCAATAAAGGATAAATTATTTAAAATAACACGACCTTTTATCTCACACCCTTTGAAGGCAGCAAATTAAAAATGTAAATTGGGAACTAATTAATATGCAAATGTATTCATTCGCTGTTAACAATTAGCAATTAAAGCTGCAGTGTCTAGAAAGAGCACAGACAAAATTAGTAACTTCATTTATCATTTAAAAAACCCAGAGATCTAAAAACGTACATAAAATTCTAATTGACTTTCACAGTATTTCCCTGGGTTGTTGCCTTTGTTCATCCACAGCCATTTTGAAATACATGATAGCGCGCGATTAGTGACTTAATTAATGCCATTTTGTGTCAAATATACTGTCCTGTTAAATGGCTGATGTCAAAAATAATGTACACGTGGAGGGTGAGTGGTGAGTGCTTGGGTTGGAAGGGTGTGTGTGTGTGTGTGTGTGTGTGAGCAGCATGTTGTAACACGTCGGCGGTTCAGCGCTCTGATCTGTGCCGTTTGCTGTTTTGTTCATTTAACTCTCAGCTGAATTTTCAGATTCACTTCGGCAGGTTTCACACTATGCGACCATGTCGGCTCGCTGCAGTCTTTTCTGCATCTTGGAAGACGCAGATACAGCGGCGATGCCGATGATTTCAAATGAGGGGATGGATTAAATAAAAGTGGACAACTGTGATACATTTGTGACTCCTGGAAATGTTTTGGAAGGAAGCCTTTACTGAGGGATTCTGGGAGCTGGGGAATAACTGAGTCTGTTTGTTTGACTTGATGGCATTTTGCTGTTAAATGAAACGTCAATCTACAAAAGATAAGACACACACACACACACACACACAAAGAGACTTTTAGCAATGGCCATAAAGATGTGGGCTGAAAACAAGAAACTAGATGTGTAAATATATATAAACTTGTGCAGATGTGTGGCACACCAGCTAAATAGGAGTGAAACAGTGACTGTGAGGGTGTGTCAGTTTATTGCAACCACATTTATATTCCTTCTGTGCCTAACCCTGATTCTGTGTCAGTGCACAACAATACAAGATTCGAGCTACAAAAACCAAAATGCCCTTCACTTGTTCATCATCAAAGATGACTTATGCATAATTTATGCTATGTGGTATGGTATGATAACTGTGTCTATCTGCATACATAGTCACAGCGTACGAAGAGGTTTTTTCAGCCATCGCAAATGTGCTCCCGTGCAATGCTCCAGAATCCCAACTGCATGTCACGGGATGTGGATGATGCTGTGCAACAGCTGAATGCTGATTGCTTGATATGCGGGCCGGCGTATGGAAGGAATTGCAGGTGGAGTTCACCGAGAGTTGGAGAAGCACAAGAAATAAATAACATTTTTAAGAAAACAATAAGTGGACACTTATAACGTCCCTCATCTCTGAGGCTGGCAGCAGCACAACCAAGTGTAGCCCACAGAGCGGCTGGACCACATCTTCTGTACACCTTCATCAGGTAGACGGGCCGTCCACACACAGCCGGTGGACCGACAGCAGTCTGAAGCACTAGACCTCACAAGGTTAGGTCTTACAAAACACACACACACACATTCTCATCCATATCATGTGATACAAATTTCATCTCACATGTTAGTAAGGAACATCAGTTTAGGATGAAAAGACAAATACTAAGGCTACGTTTACACTAATCCGGATAAATTTGAAAACGGCGTTTTCGTCTAAAAACACTCCGCGTCCACACTATCGTTTTCAATCGTTTCCGAAGAGTTGTTCATCCACACTGAAAACGCTTACGTTCCTGTACCGCGCATGCGTGAGACGTAAGACAATTCGACCTGCGTCATTTCCGTCTGCCGTTTATTTACTTATTTACTTTACATTCCGTCTTCTTTGAAGAAAAGCTATCTGGAGCATGTACAAACTGATATTAATCTTTAATAGGGCCGTCAAAATTGAGAGCAAACAAAACAACTGCTGTACAATGCCGTCTGCCATCTTAGTTGAATTGGTCACATGACTGCATCACATGACTAAAATGAGTCATCATTTTCGAAAGCCTCCGTTTTTGTAGTCCACACTGCAACGCGAAAACAGCGT
>VVHJ01060889.1:0-10166 GCA_015107715.1 Tylochromis polylepis | reverse complement strand
TTTTTTGTTCATCTTTTTTTTTTTTTTTTTTTTTTTTTTTTTTGTTTTGTTTTTTTTTTTTTTTTTAATAATGCCCAATGGATTTTCTCTTTGTATTGACTGGACAATGTAATCTATTGGTGTTGATTAAAATGCCCTGGTAGCTTGTGGATTGCTAAAGTGGTCTGATAAATGTACTGTATAGCTGTACAAAGAGTGATAAAAGATGTTTTAAACCTTTTCTTTTTTCTGTGGGTACAGCGCTGTTTAAAAAAAAAAAAATCAAAGTGGTTTAACCCTTGCCTGTTTTAACTTATCATTTGGTGGTGGTCTGTATTACTTCTATTGTTATTTATATTATTTCAATTGTTGCCTCTTCTGCACGGATAAGTGACTGTAGCTCTGTGCAGGAGGTTGTACTGTAAACCTGTGTGAAGCTTTGTATTTTTCCCCTCTGGTTTTGGACTCAGTGAAAGTGTGATGTTTACATGTACAGTTTTTCAGAATATTTTGCTTTTGTTTGTTTTTCGCGTTTTATTCCGACATATTTTTGCCTCTCACACTTATTCCTCTCCTTCTAATCTGTGTACATTTGCCCAGGTATTTTCCTTTTGTTGTTTCATTGCATCAAGTGCAGACGTGACCTCTTTGACTACCTGGTCACATGGTCAGAGTGTGCCATGACAACTGGCTGTGGTCGGCTCGGCGTTGTGGTGGCTTCCAGCATTATAAAAGTTAATATTAAGTAAAACGGGAGCTTCACAACTTCTCAAAGTGGACCAGCAAAGATTAATTAAGGATTTAGATTACTTTAATCAGCTGTTTTAAACTACTATTGTGGCCTAAACGGAGAACGATGGAGTGTAGGTACATTTATTTTGCTACATGAAGTGCTCATAATCTTTTAATATCCCGGCCACGTTGTCAGGGAAAACTCCTTGTCCTTAACCCGACTGGTGTCCTGAAAGGTACACTTTGACCTGTTGTAATATCTCCTCGGTAACATAAAAGCCATTCCCCTCTCCTGGCCTTTTAAGGGGAACCCATAAACCTCAGGTAATACTGAATCTCCAAGTTTAGTTTTTATCCGCTGATTTCCTCTGAAATGAGATTTAAATCTCTTAACGAAAACCATTAACATTTATATGAGATGTCTATTGTTTTGTACATTTATCATTGTGATTTAAAAGTGGAGCTTTTTCCAGTACCTGTGACTTAATTTTTGGAGTGTTTATAGGTATGGATATTTATTATTATATGTGAAACTACAAAAAGACAAAAGAAAAAGGTTGAACCTGTTTCATTTGTATGTTTCATGCAAAACTGTCCAGGTGAGATTCTCTCTGCCTCTTACATATCACTAATGAGGGACCTGTGTTTGTTTGGAAATAGCGCTTTTTCAGTGTTGCATCAACGCTATGAAAAAAAAAACAAAAAAACACCAGTGGTTTACCAACAGCAGAGTTGCAAGGCTCTCCTCTTCTCCTGAGATGTCAGTAATTGAATAAAACAGTGCGATGAGCTATCAAACTGAGACCTTGGCTCGTGGTGTTTTACTTTTTTTCTTTATTTTCTGCAAAAATAAAGAGTCTCAGTTCAGGTTAGTTTTATTTATATAGCACCAAATCACAAGAACAGTCACCTTGAGGGACTTTTTACTGTATTGTATTATATTTATATTGTAAGATTGTTTTAATCCTAACAATCAAAAGACCCCCTATGAGCAAGCACCAGGCAAGAGTGGAAAGGAAAAACTCCCTTTTAACAGGAAGAAACCTCCAGCGGAACCAGGGTCAGGGAGGAGGGCCATCTGTGGCGACCGATTGGGGGTGAGGGCAGGAAGACAGGACAAAGACATGCTGTGGAAGAGAGCCAGAGATTAATAATAAGTAATGATTAAATGCAGAGTGGTGAATAAACACATAGCGAGCGAAAAAGAAACAGTGCATCATGGGAAGCATCCAGCAGTCTGCACCTATTGCAGCATAACTAAGGGTGGATTCAGGCTCACCTGATCCAATCCTAAATATATGCTTTATCAAAAAGGAAAATTTGAAGGCTTATCTTAAAAGTAGAGACGGTGTCTGTCTCTCAAGCTGGTTCCACAGAACAGGGGCCTGAAAGCTGAAGGCTCTGCCTCCCATTCATCTTTTAAATACTCTAGGAACCACAAGTAAATGAGCAGTCTGAGAGTGAAGTGCTCTATTGAGGTGATATAGTACTACGAGGTCATTAAGATAAGATGAGGCCTGATTATTAAAGACCTTGTAGGTAAGGAGAAGGATTTTAAATTCGATTCTGGATTTAACTCTGAGCCAATGAAGAGAAGCCAGTATGTGAGAAATATGCTCTCTCTTTCTACTCCCTGGCAGTACTCTCGCTGCAGCATTTTGAATCAACTGAAGGCTCAAATAAAAAAATTAAAACACAGCTGCTTCAACACTTACTCAATTTATTCTGTATTAAGTGTATTGTGCACAAGAGGGCAGCAGAACCACAGAAAGCAGATCGAAGAGTAATGGTTAATGTTTGCAAAAGAACCAAAGGAATGCAGCATGTAGCACAGCCTTACAGACAGCAGTTCAATGTGTAAATGTTCATTTAAAGTTTCTTTATCGCAAAAGTGTAAACACAATCTATAGGAAAATAGAAATAAAGCAAAACAGTTTAATAAAACACACTATGACAAAACAAAATTATAAGTAATTAAAGTTTATTTATGGTGCTTTACATAGGTAAACAAATAAAAAGGCAAAGTGGACGGACAAGAACCAGACATAACAGTACAAAATTGCAAACACTTAAATGCCTGTTTGAACAGATGAGTTCTGAGCTGCTTCTTAAAGGATGCCAAGAGTCAAGGGAGCAAATACAGAGTGGTAAGCTGCTCCATTGTTTTGGAGCTAACGCTTAGAAGGCAGAATCCCTTTTTAATTTCCTGTTCACAAGAAGGGCTCTATCTGAGGACCTGAGAACCCCAGATTGGAGAATAGGGGTGAGGCAGTTCCATGACATAAGTGGGGGCCTCAGTTTCTAAGGTTGTAAAAGTGAGAACCAAGACTTTTTGAGATTTGTTTGAAATTGCAAACACTTTAAAATTGGAGTTATATGTGAAGACTGATGAGAATGATTCAGAAACCTTACAGATGTTTTAGACAAGAAAAAAGTGCACTACAACAATCCAAATGAGAAAAGATGACGGTATCTCTAAGAGCTAATAATGTGAAATAGAAGGAACTAACAAGAACCACAGAAAGCAGGTGGATCAACAATCAAGCAGAAACAAGGGAAGGAAAGGACTATAGATACTCAGAAGCTCCTATTCTCCAGTCTAGTTGAGGGCAACAAGACATGGTGGGAGGAAGGAAAACCAAAAAGTACACACAAAAAAACCCCCTCGTTATTAAAATAAAAAAGAAATGATCAGTCCACCTACACTGAAGTACAAAAAAACAAATACTAAACTTGAATGAAGTCATTTAGGAGCGAACACGGAGAACCAGAGATGGGAACAGATAAGCACTGAGGCAGATAAACACACAAAAAAAATAAACAAAGAGCAGAAGCTGATACTTTGATAAACTGTATTTGAACATCATTTTTATGAAAAAGAATGCAAATCAGAAAATAGTGAAAGTACATCAACGAGAAAGTGGAAAAATAATCAGTGCTGTGACATTAGGATATCGTGCGTGTCAGAGACGTAGGCTGCTCACTGCTGAAACACTTAGTTTGGAGCGAGCGCTGCACGGGTAGAGTGTGAATGTTCCAATAATCAGCAATCACATGACAGACTATTGACACACAGGCTCTGTTATTGACTTTGTACTAGTGAGTACACTGACTCAGAACAAGCAAATATTCCCACAAAACAAATTAAAAGTGATCTCATTATTCTTCTGTTTACATCATTATACATGTCAGACACAATTACAACAATTATTCATATTTACATGCTTTAACTGGCTTAAAATGGATCAATTAGGAATTAAAAATAATCATTTAACAATCGAAAGCCAGTATTATGGCGTAAATGTCTTCTATCACATCACAAATGTGCTCTGTTGGATTGAGATCTGAAGACTGTGGAGTGAAGTGAGCTCACCGTCATGTTCAAGACACCAGTTTGAGATGGTCTGAGCTTTGTGACATGGTGTGTTATCCTGCTCAAGCAGTCATCAGAAGCTGGGTAGACTGTGGTTATAAAGGGATGGGCAGAGTCAGCAGCAATACTCAGGTAGGCTGCAGGCTTCTGCAGTTGGGGCCCAAAGTGTGCCAAAAAATATCCCCCTTATAATTAACCCACACACAGCAGCCTGATTTAGGATGGATCGATGCATTCATCTTGTTTTACATGGATTTCTAAAACTACCTACAGAACTCACAAGACCAGGAAACATTTTTCCAGTCTCTGGCTTCCGATCAGCTTGAAGCAGTCTTGTCATTTATCTTTGACCTCTGACATCAACAAGATATTTTCACCCAGAGAACTGCTGCACACTTTTCTCTTTTTCAAACCATCCTCTGAAAATCCTACGGATGGTTGTTTGGGAAAATCCCAGTAGATCAGCAGTTTTTGAACTACTCAGACCAGCCCGTCCAACCAACAACCATACCACATTTAAACTCACTTAAATCATCTTTTTTTCTGCCATTAGCAGCAAAACTGCTGTATCTAAGTGCGTGGGTGTTTTTTGTTTGTTTGTTTGTTTTCATATTGAAAGTAAAATGGTGGTCCTTGAGTCTATAACAATCAAACTGATCATTTGAACGATTTCAAATCATCTCCAGTCAAACAGTTAATGAGGCATTTAAATTCTCGAGTAAAGCAGTAAAAACACATTGTAAATACAGTCAAACACACATAATAGCATAGCCTCATCACCTGAGTCTTATATGCTTAAATGTGGCCAATCAAAAGGTAACACACACACACACACACACACACACTGGAGATCGCTGATATGTAGCTGCTGTGATGTTGAATGAATGTGGTAAAGTAAAGCATTAAATAGTCTAATCAAGGTGAATATAGCATTACTGCTTTAGACAGTGAAAAAAGGGCCATATGAAGTGCAAGCTACAATTTGACACGAGCATTTTGGACTCAAGGTCTATTTCACCACCATCTTTTTAATGTTAATTTTATTTCCAAACAATTTATTGTTTTGCTTTTTAAAAAAAAATAGAGTTAAGAATAAACTTCAGTCAGACATTGTTAGATAAAAGATGCTACTGCAAAGCCTTTGAAATCATAGTGTTTCGAAATGCGTTTTTCTGAGTGTTGCTTCAAATCAAAACAGTTTTTTCAGTGTACTAAACTTGATCCTGTGAAGAAATACAAACAAAAAACACAAACAAACATCCATGGCCCTGTGGAGAAAATCAATCAGTGTCCCTCAGTGACAGACGAACCCACGTTCTTAGGTCATGCTGCCTGTCAAACATAGATGAAAAAGGATGCGAGCAGATCCCCTGCAAACAGTATAAACCCTTTTACCTGAAAAGTCAAACATAGCTGATTCCTGTTATCCCTGTTATCTTATCGATGCAGTGTAAAGTTGTACATTTGGTGGGAGTCGGAGGCTGGACTTTGGGGAAGCATTGATTGACGAACCAGATACCTTTGCCCCACATTCCCCATTTATCTTTAGACTGTCTGATCTGGATGAGTGCTCTGTGGCCATGGCAGTCTCTTTCACTGCCCAGAGTCAACATTCAGAAAAGATGTGATGTCCTAAACTATTTCATTAACATGCATCATATAGAGAAAAACATTCAGTTTGTCTAAAAACAACATATCCTAAAGAATAAAACAAACCTGCAGTAGTGTACTTATGCAATAAATCCTTACAAGGAGGGACATCTTTTAGGATTTTTTAAATGGGAAACCAAAAACCAGTCAGACCTCTGCAGAGGAAATCATAAACATGCATCAGAAGACATGGCTGATAATATGGCGGCTGCACTCAAGGTCAATGAGTCATTCCCAAATTAATGATATTAACACAATCTGCTCTGGCCACATCCATAAATATATATTTATAGTATACTGAGTATATATTTTATACTACTGATGGTGAAAGTAAAGAAAATTGTCTCACACATTCTTTGGTGCAGCTCCTCAGTTTCTTCTGATTGGCTGCCCCTCACGAACAGAAGATTTAAACAGCATGTGGGTAGAGTTTCTGGTCTTACAGCCAGAGAGGAGTGCCTGAGGCAGAAAAAGCTGCCTAATAAAATAAAAAATAGCACAACAGATCCTTTAAAATCTGTAATGAGTCTTCAAAATGCTACACAGTTAAAGAAACCACCCAGAAATATAAAGGAAGCTCCACTGGAGCCCACTACAGTAGTAATGTTCATTACTCATGTGACTCCTTTGGCAAACATGACACAAATACTAATAATAATAAGCTAAACTGTGTTTAAAAAGCATCTTTATAAATAGAAATAATGATACAGTTTGATATTAAAAAGTGAAACTAAAAACGTCATATAACCAGAGATATTTTAAGTGTAAGTCCATTTTAAAATAACAGCACATTTTATATTGTAAATTAGCCTGATGTAGGATTTCTGCATGAAAAGAAGAACTAACATGATGATTTTGACTCATATTAACAGGCAGTTCTCACTCATCCTTCAAGTTCAATTTGAAAGGAGTGAGAGGATGGTGGGCAGTGGACCAAACCACCACCATGAGGCATTTTCAAAACTTAAATTAACTGTTTTGCATCTATTTCACAAAAGCTTTGGGTTTATATTTATATTGGTTACCGGAGAAAGGACCCAAATTCAGTAAAGTTGGGTGACAAAGTTATCAACAATAAACCAGCCTTTTTCAGCTGATCTATAACTAAAGATGTTTAAAGTTCAATAGGCATAAACCAAACAGGGAATCCAGATAAGGGAAAATTAAGGTGAGGAAAACAGTCACAAAGGAGGGAACTCAAGGTACAGTTGTCACGGTCCTGGGTCGGTGACCCAGTGTTTTGAGTTTTGTTCTGTGATTTCTAGTTCTTAGGTTTTGTTCCTGTGTCCCTGTTGTTCAGTGTCAAGTCTGTGTCTCTGTGTGTGTCGTGTGCTCGTGTCATTTCCTTTTTTATTTTGACAGTCCCGTGTCCTGCCTTAGTGTGTCTAGTTTTGCTCCTCCCTCGTTATGTCTAATTAACCCCAGCTGTGTTTCCCTCCTGTTTCCATTCCCTCATTACTCCTTTGTATATTTAAGGCCTGTGTTTTCCTTGCTCTGTGTCATGTTGTATCCCCATCATGCTGTGTGGTTTCCCTCTGTGTTACTGACTGTGCCCTAGTTTATGGTTCTTGGTTGCTTTCTAGTTTGTGTTTCTTAGTATGTAGTTCTTAAGTCCAGTTTAGATTCTAGTTTTCAGGTTCAAGGTTTTGGTTTATTTTATTGTGAAGTTTATTTCTTATGAAGATTTTTCCAGCAATAAAAGCTGTGCCTTAAGTTTAACCTTCCATTTTGAGTCCTGCGTTTGGGTCCACATCCTGCCTGCCACACAGCACATCTATGACAACAGTAGACATGCAAGGAAATACATTACCCCAAATAAAAAGACAGTGGACATAAGGAGCACAAAGACCAGACAGACAGAGGCAAAGTCTGAGAAACACTGGAGACAAATAGGAACACAAAAACACAGAAAGAAGATTAATAAAGTGAATATAGGAACCAAAACTCATTAAATACTGCAGAACGTGACACCATGACAGTAAAAGAGGATCTGGACACCCTGGTGTTTCTTGTATTTGCTGCTCCTGGATGCACTCATATAACAGCACTTTTTGTTTTGGTCTGTGTTGTTTTTCTTTAATCTCTGTATTTGTCCTTCACTCTGGTCTGTAAACTTTGTACAGAGAAACTCAAAATAACATGTGGAGTCAGTAAAAAGACTGGCATGAGGGGACAGTCCCACAGTAGTGCATTGCCACAGGTTTGCTTGCACTCAGCTGGGATCACGAGACACTTTTAGACCTGAATGCCTCCCTGACACGCTGCCAGGAATAAGTCAGCCCTGGAGGGCATTAAGAACAGACTGTACCATTTTTAAATCAGTTGTGTAACTTAAAGTTCTGACTGCATGAATCATGTCTGACACGGCTGTAAATGATCAGCGTAGAGTACTGGAACTGTTTGACTTTCTGGTTTGTCCAGATAGATTATCTTGCGAACAGGACCGTACTGCACGTAGACTTTGCTCAGTTTATTCTTAGTTGTCAGTCTATAGTTTGCAAAAGCTTCTCTGACTTGTAGTTCAAGGAAACACCTATTCATAGAACTAGAGCATTTATTGATCCTCCTGTTATTTTTAATCTGTTATACAGTTATTTGGATATTTTATGATGATAGTCTTAACAAGAGAGCTACACAAGACTATGGTTTTAAAGGAAATCTGCTGCGGTGATAGTTCAGTACAGTTCAATTAAAGTATGGTTGGATATTGGCACTTGTTCTTTTCATCGTGTACCTGGATCCTTGTAAAGAGGTAAACAAGAGGAAAACAGGATGTGTGATCGGTAAAGGCCTCATCAATCATCCGTGACTTAGTTGACATAGTTCTTTTGCCTCTTTATGGTGTCAGTTTGCAGCAGTAGCTCAGGTTGCGTGAGCTGACCCTGATACTTAAATTAATACTAAGAAGAAAGTATTAATGCTCATGAAAACCAATGAAGATCAGAATTAAAATTTTCCCCTCATTCTGTCTGGGAGAGCAGATGACTATGAAAGATATTCTACCAGGAATGATTTCTGTGATGATGATAATGCTCTGCAGCAATGCATGCATAAGCAAGTTCAGCATGCGTACACGAGATGTCAAAGCAGCTCTTTTTAAAGCGTACAGTCCAGCACATTTGTGGTTGAGCTGTGGAACAACAAAAGCATGTCATAGGGCAGATGATGAATGCATCAAAGATTTTGTTTGTGACCAGTAATGTTACTCTCATGGTGCACAGAAAAATTGTGTATAAATTTAAGTCTAGATTAATTAATTCTAAAAATTTCTGTAATAATAGCTTTCACTGAACAGTAATGTTTGTGGAAATGCTGGAATAAATGCACAGTTGTGTTCTGATCACTGCTATTTACATCTTTGTGTTTATAATATAATATTTTTTCTTTTGCATTGAGATGGCCTTCAGTGCCTGAAATAATGTTTGTGTGCATCAAAGGATTTTCCCCAGCCGACTGAGCCTATAGCAACATAGCTAAAGGATAGTTCAGTCACCCGATCCAGCCCAAACTGTATGTTTTGTCAAAAAGGAAAGTTAAATCTTAAACGTTTTTTTAAAAAAATATTTTATTTTATGTTAAGTTATCACAAATTGGACAGACATGACTGGGGCATAGGCAAGGGAGAAAGAAAGGGAGAGAAAGAAAAGGGGAAGAGGGACAATGGAAAAGACACACACACACACACACACACACACACACACACACACACACACACACACACACAAAAAAAATCTGCTGTATCACCTTGTAACATAACCATGACAGACCCGATGACATTTCAATGCTTTTCAGCATGCTTTTATTTACACCCACGGTTGCCGTTACAAACACTTCCTGGCTGCAGCTCTCCCAGCTGCCAGCCACACGTACACCACAACAACAACGTCACAGCAGGGACCAGTACAGACTTTAAGCCGGCGAGGCGTGATTGCAGGTGAACCCATCTCCTCTGCCGCGGCACCGCAGACCACGCCCCGCCACATACCCCCATCGCCGACCGAGGCCGGGGCCCCATCCGGCCGAACCTACTCTCCCCCCCCCCGCGAGCGGGAATCAGCCCTGGCCATCGGTACTCCCGGCTACAGGTCCAGCGACAGGGAGACGGCAGTTCAGGCGGCCGGCTGCTTGTCCATCGGCGACGGCGAAGTTGGTCCGGAGGTCGGCCGCGTGACAAGCGGTAGCGGCACGGCAGGCGTGGTCGAGAGCCGAGGCTCACCGGCAGCCGGGCAGGCATCTGTTGCGCAGGATTAGCTGGCGCGCCGGCCTCTGGTGGAGGTGAGGCCGGTCTGGCCAGCACGCCGACCTCAGGCTCAGCAGGACCGCCGCCCACCTCAATCTCCGGGCCAGGCCAAGCAGGCTCCCCTGGTGTGGGGACCTCCATCTCCCCGCGTGGCTCCACTGCTCCCGGCTGGAGCAGCCCCTCGCATTGCTT
>VVHJ01060885.1:0-12950 GCA_015107715.1 Tylochromis polylepis | reverse complement strand
ACCATGTTCTGACTGAGGGATTTCTGAAAGATTCAAACGCACAGCTCTGCTATCACTTCAGACATAAATGAAGACAGGAAACTAAACAGCAGTGACGTTTGTAGGCTTACTGAAGTTTGGCTAGCTGGTATATAATGATGTTCTACGTGATCGCTAGCAACACAGCTATGTTAGCATAATATAAACACAGTGAAGCTGGAGGATGAACGCTAACTTTTTTCCACTCGATAAAAGTTAACGCGAGGGTTCTCGATGGTTAGGGACAAATGCAATGGCATGGCAGGATGCTGTAAACGGACCAAACTTCAGTCAGGAGAACAACTGAGATAATCCATCCACAATACGAGGTTAGTCATTAATATACTGCTGCATGGGCTGGGCTGTAGTTACAGCGTAAGGTTTTAAACACTGAGCTTTAAAATGAACAGTGGGAATAAAAACCGAGAGAGGCCGACAGTGATCACTGACTGTTTTTAGGGGCTTGTTCAGATTAAATAGAACAAGATACAAAGCATTAAAACATGTTAGAAACACAACAGCCTTAATAAACGCAGAGCAGTTTGGACCTGGAAGCAGGGTTCATACGTCATCACTTAAAGACCGGATATAACCAGAATACAACCAGCTGGAAACCAACAGAGTTGAGTCCCCTCATTGACAAAGACTCATTCAGACTGATCTGATCTGCAGTCCAAGTCAGACTCCAACTGTTTGCAGAAGTTTGCCTCCTATTTGGTGAGACAAACCCTCGGCAACTGACTGCAAGTGATCTCAGACCTGTCTCCGTCTTTGAAGCAACCATTTCAAAGGCAGCAAGGCTGCACGTTTACTGCACGGTGATGATAAAGTGATTTCTGACTGCAGTATTAATGAGAGCTTACGAGGTGAATCAGTGCCAGCAGCTAAGACAGTGAGCATCTACACACGAGTGGCTCATGGGCGTCCAGGTTTCAGGACGTATGTCATGTCTGGCAGCTATTCAGGGTCACACCAAGAGAAACAGGAACACAGGAGAGAGACGGATTTATAAGACAGGAGGAACAGGAAGACAAGCTGGAAAAACATTCCTGATAAGTTTTTACATTCGTGGACGTTTCCGTGTATCTGCTGCTGACGGGTGTTCATGGTCATCTTTAGGAACACGAGGTTCACAGAGCGGCACATTTCCCGCCATGATATAAATAGAGCTGCGCACAGAGAGATGCTCAGTCTTTACCTTGAGTTTCTGAATCTTTCCAGCCAGGGACGAGTGGGTGCCGACATGCTGGAAGAGCGACGGCTTAAACCGAATCCTCAGGTTGGCTTTCTGCCTGTCACAGTGTTTCTGAAAGAGAGAGAGGGAGGAGATGCAAACAGGTACATTTACAAACACACAATCCTCCCAAATCTTCGACTACAAAGCGTCCGTGCGGCAGCCCTGCAGTACGAACGCTATCACGATGGACCGCTTGCTATCAGGCTGGAAGCACGACTCATGCCGCCGTTAGTAAGGAACAAGAGAATGGGTATGCTCAGGAAGTATTCACTGAGGCCACTGTAACCACTTTTAGTTTGAATTTTGCCCTTAGTACATTACAGCTAAAAGTTAACTAAACTGTAATAAAACAAAACAAAATAAAACCAGTCTGAAAACGACCTGAATCTAAACCATAAACAAAGGAAAAATCTAAAATACAAAGCGTCATTAACTGTTGTGAAGGAGTATTTTTTTTAACCCAGATAATGTTTACCTAAACCTGTAAGTAAAAAGTAATCAGCCAATGAAAACAAAGTGAAACCAACTGAGCCAAAGTTTTCTGACTAACGCCACTGACACCCCTCCTCCTCCTCCTCCTCACCAGGATATATTCATTTATTTCCCAAAAATTCATGTGACCACGGTTTGAATTTCACACTTTAACTGTGTTATTAATTATCACTGGAAAGGTTTCGGTTTAGAAAACAGCTTTGAGTTCAAATAAAACTGTTGCCACTTTGTTCAAAGCTCTGTTTTCTCGGTCACGGGAATTTGTGTCCATCGACAGAAGCAAATCAAACTGTGACTATTTCACATTTTTCCAGGAGACTGAGTTGAAACACCGCACACAGTCTTTGTAACGCCAAAGCTGATTCACATTCTGAAAATCACACAAAGGCAGCGAAAACTTCATGACCAATATGTCCCACTACCGGACTGCTACCACGTGATGTGCTTAACAGTATGAGACAGGCGGCACTCAGAAACAAAACAGCCTCATATGAAGACCCGGAAAGTTGGAAAATTGTCATCACTGTCTCTGGAATATCTCTGACAAAGTTCAGAAGTTAGTAAAGGGCCAATAACAATCTGCAGCCTTCATCGATGAAAAGATTTCAAAGCGCAAAAGTGCTGTTATCTTACCGTTGGACATGTGAGAGGTTTGGCAGCTGACAGAATGGTTAAAAGCACGTGAGGACTTTTTGTTTTTCTATCTGATATTGTTTTATATACAGTAGATATCTGTTTTTGATGATTTCTGGTGGAGCCACTCACCGCATCCTTCTCAGGGTTGCACACTTTGACCCACATGATGTGGTCCAGCAGCCAGTCGATGGGTTTGTCTTTGTAGAACATCAGCATGAACTCCACAATGAGCGACAGGTCCAAAGACTTAAACATCTTACCTGCACAGAGAGAAGCACAGCTCAGTGCAAGTCCTTCGTGCGTTTCGGTTCATCGAACTCTTTGACTTACACTCAGATATTTAGATTAGCAAATGAGAACAAGTTGGGCTTGAGCTCCCCAACAGAGCTGCACTCAAAAAGGATGTTAGTGAAAAGATGCTGGGTCAAATCCCAGAGCAGTGATTCATTCACTGTGATTCAGAAACAGTTTGCTGGTTGTATTCTGGGACAGACTAAAAGCTCTGATTCCCGTCATCCAGCAGCAAGAAAGTCAGAGGTGAGAGGTCACAACAGCAGCGACACATCAAGATGGAGCAGTGCCCTTTACTGTCATTCATCAGTGCCATACTTTAATTTGATCCTCATATTTCATGTTGCTGCTCTGTTTTCTTATGCCTGGAGGAAATATTCAGATTCTCTATTTTTAGCATGAGAATCAAAACTACAAACTAAAAATATTCCTTTACGAATTAAAAAGTATGAAAAGAAGGGGAAAAAAAGTGCAGAAGTAAAAGTACTCCCTTTGCAGATAATGATCAACCTTAGCTGTGGCAGCTAAAAAAGACATCTGTCATTTTTTTAAAGGATTTCAGTAGATCCTTCCAGTTATTCGGTCTGTTTTGTTTTTCACTCATTTTGCTAATAGTGTGGGGATTCATGCCAGAAAACGTCAATTTGTTCTGTTAGCTGGTTTATTAATAAACAGATTTCACAGTGCTTCAAGTAGCAGAAATGGTAAAAGAATCTGTAGACTCCATTTTTAATCTATGAGAACATTAGAGGATCTTTTGTTATTTATGAGAATATTAAAGGTTCATTTTTTTAAATCTATGAGAACATTCTAGCATCTTTGTTGTGTCTGTGAGGACATTCTAGACTATTTGTGAATCTATGAGAACACTTCGAGGCTCTTTCTTGAATCTACGAGAACATTCTAGCATCTTTGTTGTGTCTGTGAGAACATTCTAGACTATTTGTGAATCTATGAGAACATTCTAGATGCTATTTGTGAATCTATGAGAACATTCTAGCCTCTTTCTTGAATCTATGAGAACATTCTAGCCTCTTTGTTGTGTCTGTGAGAACATTCTAGACTATTTGTGAATCTATGAGAACATTTCGAGGCTCTTTCTTGAATCTACGAGAACATTCTAGCCTCTTTGTTGCATCTGTGAGAACATTCTAGACTATTTGTTAATCTATGAGAACATTCTAGATGCTATTTGTGAATCTATGAGAACATTCTAGCCTCTTTCTTGAATCTACGAGAACATTCTAGCCTCTTTGTTGCGTCTGTGAGAACATTATAGACTATTTTTTAATCTATGAGAACATTCTACCTCTTTTCTTGATCTAAGTACATTCTAGACTAATTTTTTATATCTGTGGGAACGTTCCAAACTGTCACCTGTGACAACATTTTAAAATTTTGAGTTTGATCTAAAGGGCTGTATAATGAAACCAAAATATAATTCAAATGACCTGAATGTGAACACTCTTCTAGTGGTCTTCAGAAATGCAAGTGACCAAGTGCTTTACAAAGGCAAAAAAACAGATTGACATACAGAGACTCCTTCATTTATTTGAGAGATGTGTTGGGTTGTGTATTGCTGTAGGTAGTATTTTGTGTGTTAAAGTTGGAGCGGTCATAACAAAGAAGTGCAAAAAGAAACTTTTGAAAGTAACTTATGTAAAAAATGAGACTCCTCATTTCCCCGAATTCTTTACGACTTGGGTCAATGCAAAGCTAACACGAACCACAGAGACACCGTAAACACATTACAGACATGAGAAACATGGAAATTATTTGGAGTTTTTAATGTTTGAATGGTTCTTTTTCCAGGGTGGAGTGATTGCACAGCATCCATCATCAATGACTTAAAAAAAAGAAAGAAAGAAAGAATTTATTTTGGATTTAGTTTGAATTTACTTTGGATTTACTCTAATCATTAAACATGTCTGCTGTACAATCCTTTCACCCTGGAAAAAGAACCATTCCAAGAACTCACTAAAAGCCCAAATTACAATTATATTCATGCCATTGATGAGTGGATGCAAAATGTTGACCACAGCTCTAAATGGGAAATACCAGTTAAAATAAAAACTGGAATCATTGCTGCTTTGCTGTTCCTTTTGGTTACTTTTTGGTAGCTGGTGGGCGAGTTGCTGCTTACAAACAAATGCTGTGGATATTCAAAATTAAAGCAGCCTTGCTCTCCCTGCTGGATGATTGCTGGTTGGTTTATTTTCAATAATTAGCCTGTTAGTATCTGTTCAGCTGTTCCTCTGAAATCTGAAGGCATGCCAGAATAGTGCAGCAGGGGTTGCTTATCCTTCAGATTTATCACATTTAATTCACCTTGCTGCATGAGGGGAGCTGGAGCTTTAAACCACTACCACTGTCCAGTTCATCCAGCTGCCTGAAATAACTTCTCGTCACTCCTCTCTTCAGTCTGCTTGTTTCTGTTGTTTTCTCTGCAGAGCCAGGCCGAGCTGAGGGAACCTTCTCCACAAATGAAAGGTCAGAAAGTGAACCGCACAGTCTCCACAGACTGAAACAATGACGAGGGTGAATTAAAAGGCCAGCAGAGAGCTCTGCCACGCTCCTGCCCCTTTTACTCTGCCCTGATCCATTTGGACAGTTGAGCCTCCGGAGGGTCGGATGTTCGATGAGCATCAGAAAAAAACTGCCCCCTGCAGATGTGAACAAGGCTAAACTTAGCAAATGCAAAACCCAAATTCAAACAGTTGAATTAGAGAGCAGCCCCGGAGCGCCACAGCTCTCCCTCCGTCTGATTTAATTCAGTGAGTCAGCTTCACCCTGATGAATTTATTAAAGCAGCCGCTGCTCTCAGGCGACTCAGGGTCAGGGAGGATTCGTAAGGTTGCAGCCGAGGACCAGAGGGAGGCCCGGAGGTACGAAGAGGAGCAGGAGGAGGAGGAGGAGGTCTGTGATGCTCAGACAGTCAGAGACGAGCACAAACATCCAGGTGTGAAATTAACATCATCCACCTCAGAGATGAGACTCATACTGTTCTCCATAACTCCACGCTTCCCTCTGCATTCACCTCCATCTCTCTTTCTATTTCTGTAGCCCTCTCTATCATTTCTCCATCAAATCAAATTTCAAATGAGCCAGCAGGAGCAGGAGGCGAAACACTGTCAAAACCCGTTAAAGACACGTGAACCCTATAACCGATTCATTCAGAAAACAAACAGACTGCTGAAGGAAATGTTAGAAACACCAGCTCCAAACCCTCCCTCCTCTTGTCACCACTGACTGCTTCTGCCTCTCATTCTGCTTTATTTCTTCTTCTGCTTTGATTTATTCTGGAGTAGCTTCACACACAACGGCATGCTGTTAAAACAATGACATCAATCTCAAGATCTAATAAAATCACTGCCAAACAAATCTAACACCAAGCTATTTCCTGTTTTTTTTAAAACACTGGCAGATAGTAGCCTCATTTCTCAGTGCTGGATGTTGCTGGTTAATGACTGCAGTACCTCTAATGTCCACTAGAGGCAGCAGCAGCACGAGCCAGTGCCCTGCTTTACAGCAGAAATAAACATGTTTACAGCCTGATTTCATGTGAAGTCATCATAGCTTGGTTTGGTGTAATGGTTAGTCTCATTTATCCAGGTTTGTGACAGAATTTAAGTCGTCCTGAAGCAGCAGAGCAGCCCAGACCATCACACTACCACTTTTTATGAAATGCTGTTAGTTTGATGCAGATGTAACGGGACTCACCCCTTCCAGGTCTCATCAGTCCACAGAATATCTTCCCAGAAGTCTTGGGAATTGTCCAGATGTTTTTGGCAGATGTGAAACGAGCCTTCGTGATCTTTTTGCTCAGCAGTGATTTTTTTCCTTGGACTCTCCCATGGATGCCATTTTTGCCCAGTCTTTGCCTTATGGTGGAGTCATGACCTCTGACCTTATCTTAGCCGAGTGAGGCCTGCAGTTCTTTAATGTTGTTCTGGGTTCTTCTGTGACCTCCTGGATGAGTCATCGATGCACTCTTGGAGTAATTTTGGAAGCCCGGCTGCTCCTGGGAAGGTTCATCACTGTTTCAGGTTTTCTCCATGTGTGGATAATGTCTCTCACTGCGGATCACTGGAGTCCGAAAGCATTAGAAATGGCTCTGTAACCCTTTCCAGACTGATAGATGTCAGAGACTTTGTTTCTCAGCCGTTTCTTTAGATCGCGGCATGACGTTTTGCTTTTTGGATCTCTTAGCCTACTTCACTTTGTCAAACAGGTTATATTTAAGTGATTTTGTGATCTGGCAGTAATCCGGCAGTGAAACTGAGCTCAGCTTTCCAAAAAAAAATGTGGTTAGTCACAGTTAATTCATGATTTAACAAGGTGTTACTTTTCCACACAGGGGCAGGAAGGTTTGGATATTTTTTTTACCTTTATAAATGAAATAATGATTTAAAAACGGCATTTTTATTCATTTTATCTTTAACCCCAAAAGAGCTAATCACAACAGCCATAACTAATCAGACGATAACCGTTTTTGTGGATATGAGGAAAAAGTTAAGCAAAGCAAATGTGACAAAAACCGTCAAATCTGGCCGGAGATCCAATTGTTGAGCATATGATTAAAATCCGTTATGACGCGAGAAAATATTTCAAAGAAACTCTCCGTCTCAGTGTTCCTGTTGCAGATGCTACATAAAAAGTTTGGGCTTCTAAAAGCTTTAAAATATTCAAGATCCTCCAAACTCTCATGATATGATGTCTTTTTAAGACCCAAGGCATAAATTAAATTTGAATAGAAACTTTTTTTTACTTTCACAGCCAAGAAGTTTAGTGAGTGCATTGTGTTGATGTGCTTTTACTGAACGCCCACAGACACCTGCCGAAATAATGAAAGCATATCATATCAGCTTATTCTCTGTTATTCAGAAATTATAAATAAATAAATAACATTTCAAACTAAATTTAGTGGCACACGGAGCCAAAAATCATGCAAACACTTCTGAACTGCATCATGTTTTAATTTGAAATAATTATTGGACTTGTTTGGTTTAATGTGTTAATTACCCTCATTATTTCCATTATTATCAGAGGCTGATGCGAGCGTGTCCCTGAGCTGGATGCTCTTCATCACCTTCTGTTGTCCAACACAGTTTTTCCTCTTTAAAGAGAACAAAGGCCGTGTGATGAAGGCACAGAGCGCCTCTCACCCCTTCATTAACTTCACTGTCAGACGACCCACAAAGCAACAGTTTCATCAGCCTCCCGCAGCAGCAGGATTACATCTGAGGATTTCTCTTAATGATGTCCCCGTGCAGCACAGACACACAGCGACACAAGTGTATCCTCACCTACAACACGCTCCACTCTTAAATGACAGCGTTAAAGAGATTTTCATCAGCAAACTTTGACGCTTCTGTTGAGCCAGGAACAGAAATCCATTTGGATTTTTTTCTGCTTCCCTCGGGGTTTCATAACACACATAATGATAATTGATTGTTTTCTGCTCTGCAGTTAGCACGATCAATAATTCACAAGTAAAAATGTTTAATTTCTTTTGATGGAGAAGCTACGCCTGGAGCGGAGACGAGGCGGCGAGGGAGGCGTTCCGATGACTGCAGAGCGTCTCCGTGGAGACGGATCTGTCTGGATAAATACTGACGTTCCTCCAGAGATCCCGCGAAGCAATTTAGTCTCGAGGCTTTGTATCAAAATGGGGGACAGTAAGAGCGAGAGGATTTAACACATCAAAACAATACGGCTGACTTTGAAGGCTTCGGCGAAGCCTGGAAGCTTTTTGTACCGAGCTGATCCGTTACTCGCGCTTCCTGAGAAACGTTTCAGACTCGTCGAGACGTGTACAAATCCACTTTCACCGAACATCAGCATTTCTGTTAGGGACGCTTAACCGGACTCATGGAGGAATTTCTGAATGTTTCAAGCTTAATGTGGAGAGGACCCAAAAACAGAACACTTCCTCTTCTTCTTTCAGCTGCTCCTTTCAGGGGTCCCCACAGTGGATAATCTGCCTCCATCTCCTCCTGTCCCAGCATCCTCCTCTTTCACACCAACCCACTGCACATCCTCCTTCACTGCATCCATGAATCTTCTCTGAGGTCTTCCTCTTTTCTTCCTGCCAGGCAGGGCCAGTATGTCCACTCTTCCTGAGCTGTCCCTCTGACAGACTCATTTCTAATCCTGTCCATCCTGCTCACTCCCAATGAACATGTTAACATCTTCAGCTCAGCCTCCATCATCGCCAAAACATCCATCAGAGCAGGTCTCACTACCATCTTGTAAACCTGCCCTTTCACTCTTGCTGACATCTTTCTGTCACAAATCACCCCTGCATTCTGTATTGCTTCATACCTCCACCTCTCCAGGCTCTCCTCCACCTGCTCTCTACTCTCACTACAGGGCACAGTGTCATCTGCAAACATCAGAGTCCTCGGAGACTCCTGCCTGACCTCATCTGTCAGCCTGTCCATCACCTCTGCAAACAAGGAGCTCAGAGCAGAGCCCTGATGTAATCCCACTCCCACTCTGAACCCATCTCTCATCCTGACTTCCTCATGCAGTACCACACTTCTTCTCTCAGCACCCAATCATCTGCTCTCTCACAGGTCCACAGTGAAGCTCCTTCTGACCTTCTCTAAACTTCTCCATCAGAACTCTGAAAGCAAACATCACGTCTGTATTTCTGTTCAGCAGCATGAAGCCGTACTGATGCTCAATGATCGTCAACACAGTGACCTCCTGGATGAACACTGCGGAGACTTAAACTATTACCATCACCAGGATAGTGAAGTCAAAACAGAACCAAGCACTGCACAATATCACAAACACTCAGGGTTAATAGAAAAGCAATAATGCAACAATGAGGATGCAGCTGCAAAAACGCGAGACGGGAATCGAAGGTTTTGTAGATTGTTACAGCTGATGTCGTAGGATTGTCTAGTATGCAAACCTCAGTGTGCAGGTGCCTCTCCGTGATTGGTGGATCCAGAGGACGGACCATACGGATTGGTTAGCTAGCTGGAGATGACCTATATGATGACGCTGCCATGGACTGCCATTCGTTCATCCTTGGCTCATCCCAACCAGCAGACCTTTGTAAACGTGCATAATGCTGCTTGTCATATTCAGGAGTTTGTAGGGGTGGACTGCCTTTGTTTTGATTAGTTTTCTCCTGTTTATCTAAGTTAGGGAGGTAAGTTGTTGTCATTTGGTTTGTTTCTTTTGAGTAAGTAAGTTTGGTAAATCTTCAAGATAGGCTCCTTTTGTTTGTTGTTTTGACATCAAGTCCACCCTGAAGTTATAACCAGCTCCTTCATAAGTGTCAAAAACGTAATGAAATAACATATTGTAAATAAATTATTATTATTACAACTGTACCGACTGCGTGACGTGGCTGCTTGAGGTCTGACGAGGATGGATCACCCTTATGTTGTGGTCTGGCCACCCCTAGACGGGCCATAACAAGATCATCCAAGTTTTGTGCAGCTGTGTGATGTTGCTGATATTTATTATCAGATACTTAAGTCAAAAGAAAGAATCTGACATAGAGCCAGCTGTGGTCAACAAGCAGTTTCTGTAAAATCCCATTCAGCGACACCCAAACACTTCACGTGGAGCTGTTCATTAACATAATATCTTCTTCTTCACTGGAAATGAAGACGTCTGCATCCGACCCAGAAAAAAAAAAGAGTGCAGCAGAACATCAGGACAAATTTTTATGTTGTTCCCTGTACATAGATGTAATGTAGGAAAAATTTTTACCCACAGTGCAAACATACAGTAGTGAAATATCCTGCTATATCCAGCGCTGTAGAAATATCAGAAAATAAGACAAAGCCGACTCTACTCTGAGTTGGCCGAGCTCTCAGGAAGAGTCCAGACACCCTTCAAAGAAAACTCTAAATAATCCTGAGTTATCTGGCACCGGGAATTGGTGCAGCCTCACTGTGTTTCGAGCAGACTTTCTTCTGATTGGCCGCCCCTCGCAGATAGTATAGGTGGGTGGGCTTCTATGACTTATAGTAGGGCTGTGACCCTGTAACCCCTGTGAGCCAGAAGCTCACAGGGGTTACAGTTATTTGTTACAGTTATTTGAACATGCACTGACCTCATTATTAGAAATTTTGGTCATGATTATATACATCCACCACTGGACCACAAGATATATGACAGGAAATTAGGAAAAAGCCAAAAGGTCCTCATTAACCTTGACCTCATTAACATTAACCAAGGAATCCATAAAACGTGTCATACAGAATAAGACTTAATGATGTCTGTGTCAGCTGCCACGCATTAAAAATTCCTCACGGAGTCTCAAAAAAGCCGAATAAAGAAAAATAAATAAAATTCAATAAATAAAAGTAAAATAAATATAAATAAAGAAAAGTGGAAAAATAATAAAGAAAACTGAAGAAAAGCAGAATAGAACTACTTTAAAATAAAGATGTGAGAATTTATTTCTGTGTTGGAAGATGGTGTTGTGTCTGTGAAGTCAGTGTTGTCTATTTCAGCTCATCTCCAGCCTCTCTCTTTAAGCACACTAAGCCACACAGCAACGCTGTCGTCCCACCAGACTCCTCTCTAATAGGTCCCCGAGTGCTCGGCCTGTCACTACTCAGGGCGGGTGATGGAGGAATCAAATGCACCTCGCTGTCCCTCCACCCGCTCACCCACTGTCGCTGCCACCAAACAACAACAACTGGTTTGAAATCACCTCACACAGCTTCTGCAGCAAAACCAGCAACATCACACCGTGGAGGCAAAAAGCTGCACAGTGTTTCATGAGCTCCTGTCTGGCAGATCAGGCTTATTTTCAGGATGTTTTGCTTCTCGTGGTGTCCATGCACACCAGGGGGCAGAATGAGAGAAGAAAAACAGTGGAAAAAGTGTCCCATGAGATGAACCCGATGGACCTGGTCAGGTATGCTGCCTGCTACAGGGTTAACATACAAATAAATCAGAAAAAAAAAGTACTTTGAAATGTGCTTTAAGACACCTTTTTCTGGGAGTAATGTTTTCATAAATGCAAATGCCTGAAGAGATTGTAATGTAACTTAAAATTAAGTTTAAACTCACTAAACTGGCCTGTGTTTACAGCTAGCTAACATGTCACTCAAAAGATGTTTGCCAAAGAGCGTATCCTGGATAATCTTCTTTTCTGAATGAATATAATTTTAAAAACTCACTGACATTTTCTATTCTCATTTGATGACCTGAAGCTAGGACTTAGCCCCTGAACTCATCAGGGAAGTGTTTACTGAGGTAAACCGAGGGAAAAGGACCTGACAAGTTTCCTAGAAGTATCTATACAATCACAGGAGCTGCCCCCTTGTGGCCGTTAAAGGGAATGCAGAATCAGATCCTACTTCCATCTCTGTCTGTGGGTTAGTCAGCTAGCTGTAATTAAGTCCTCAGTCACACAGGCCTCAGAGACCACACGGTAACTGCCTGGCAACCATCAGTCATTAAGGAAAAATGATTCTGCTGGGAGCTGCTATGAAATCAGTCACACAGGCTTGAAGACTGGCCCGTGACCCCGTGGTAACCTGGGTTTCTAGGGAAAAATGAGCATTCTCCAACCAGTTGATGAGTGGTTGCTAGAGGTTGTTGTCTTGGGCTCGGAGAAACTGGTTGCAAAGTGGTATACGGTTTGTTTGTATGGAAGACACTGACCGGATCAATTCAGTTCAATTTCATTTATATAGAGCCAAATGACAACAATAGTCACCTCGAGGTCCTTTATACTGTAAGATAAAGACCCTACAATCCGGTCTTTAAGTCTGACGTCATTAGCCGTGTCTGGGCCCAAACTCTGCTGCAGGTCCCAAAGTCAAACGAACACTGCGGCATCACTGAGAGTTACAAACTGTCTAAATTCTTTCACCTGTAATAAAATGATCAGTGTGGCTATCTACGAGGCGGAAAAATAAAGTTTAACATCCAAGCATCCATGAAAACAGGATTTATGAAATTTAACAGAGTTAGAAGTTAGCAGGGAGTTAGCTCGCTAGTTTTCATCTAAATATAATATACCATGTTCTGACTGAGGGATTTCTGAAAAAAATTAAGACGTACAGCTCTGCTATCACTTCAGACATAATGAAGACAGGAAACTAAACAGCAGTGACGTTTGTAGGGTTACTGAAGTTTGGCTAGCTGGTATATAATGATGTGCTACGTGATTGCTAGCGACACAGCTATGTTAGCATAATATAAACACAGTGAAGCTGGAGGATGAACGCTAACTTTTCTCCACTCGATAAAAGTTAACGCGAGGGTTCCCGATGGTTAGGGACAAATGCAA
>VVHJ01060884.1:0-10407 GCA_015107715.1 Tylochromis polylepis | reverse complement strand
AGTCCCCAGACCTGAATATAATTGAAAATCTGTGGTGTGAGTTAAAGAGAGCTGTCCATGCTCGGAAGCCATCAAACCTGAATGAACTAGAAATGTTTTGTAAAGAGGAATGGTCCAAAATACCTTCAACCACAATCCAGACTCTCATTGGAACCTACAGGAAGCGTTTAGAGGCTGTAATTTCTGCAAAAAGCAGATCTACTAAATATTGATTTGATTTCTTTTTTGTGGTGCCCAAATTTATGCACCTGCCTGATTTTGTTTAAACAATTATTGCACACTTTCTGTAAATCCAATAAACTTCATTTCACTTCTCAAATATCACTGTGTGTGTCTCCTATATGATATATTTAACTGACATTTTTTATCGTAACAACCAACGATTTATACAGGAAAATAATGACTATTAACAAGGTTGCCCAAACTTTTGCATCCCACTGTAGCTTTAAAAAACACATTTAAGCCTTTATGTACTAATATTATCCTAAGCCTGTAGTTTTGTGCCTCGATGAGAAGCAAAGGTCAGAACAGAGTAAAAGGTTTTATACATCAAGAAAGGAAAATAATATACACCACATCACACACAGAGACTGTGTGTTTATACAAATGAAATGAGCAAAAAAGCCAGAAAGCTGTTGAACCTTGCATAGACTAGCTCATAGCACAAACTTTATCTTGTGACTAAACCAGTGCTGCCAGTCAAACATGTTTCTTCTCTCTACACTTCACACAAAGTTGCGTGGTTGTCTAAGCAACAACTATTTGTGACTCTTTTGATGTATAGAACTTGTGCACTCAGTGTGCATTGCATCTTCTCTGACATATGCTGACAAGAACTGTTTCTTCCTGTTGGTAGACACCACCGTGCTGATTTAACTCTCCATGGCATGGTGTTGCCCTCAGGCAAGAAACCACATTTTTGATTATTACACTGTCCTTTTACATTTTATTTTGCTTTTTAATAAAAATATTGACACCAGAGATGTCACCATCATATATATCGACGAGGACAAGAGCGTTTTATCTTTAACATGGTTGTGCAGCAACAGCATCCGGTGAAATAAGTGTTATTTTTAGTTTAAAATGAAATAACTATATTAATAAAATGTGCATGCAGGTGAATAACTAAAAGTTATGTCCGATTGTTTAACGACAGATTTTGGCAGATTTTTCATTTAATCAAAACAGCATATTTTCATTTGTTGCCTCAGGGCAAAGCAGTATGCAGTTGGAGGTTTTTTTTTGTTTTTTTTTCAGAGCCAATAATGCAAAATAGTGGTTCAACCCTGGAGGACTGCTTGTTTTAGGTTTTTCCCTGCTAATACATTTGATTCAAATGATTGCGTTGTTATCATGCAGTTGCGGCATCAAATACCCATTTGATCACCTGCAATAGAGTCCGTTGTTGCAGGGATTGAGGCCCCCAGGAGAAACTCTACGTGTCGAGATTTAAAGAAGTTAAGACCCAAATGCAAGATGCTGAGACAGATTTGTGGACCATAAAATCTGAGTTTTATTGATTTGTGTTTCTGGACGTGACTTTTCCCATGTTTTTATTTCACTGAACATGATTTTCTTTAGCCCGGTCTCATACTTTGTGCTGACCTGTGTGCATATACACTAAGTAAAGATTTTCCATGTTTGACACAAGACAAAACTTCAAAAACATTTTCTTATTCAGGAAGAGGGGGGCGTTTGACAGAGCTCATGTTTTATAATATGTAACAGAGCAGACTGTTTATGGATGTCCAGAAAGGACTGTATGAGGTTTTCTAAGGAGCTTGGAAAGAAAAGCGACTAGACTTCTTTAAGTTTCTTGAAGACGTTTCACCTTTCATCACCATCACATCACCTCATCTCATGTTGTTCCATTTGTCATTCTCTGTAGTTGGTGTCAGACACCAGCTAGTGTCCGTTGATCTCAATAAGTCACATGACAGAGTGGGGCAGGGTCTCACAATGGTTTCACCCGAAACCTCTGCTGATAATGACCCGTACTCTTTTTCACACCATGTGATGAGGCACATGATAAATAGTGGGTCAAGGACTCTCTTAAGGGACCACTCCCACTAGGGCTTAAAATCTGGAACTCTCTTCCATTTAGTTTTATAGCTGAAAAAGCTTCTCGTATGAGAAGTGAAACGTCTTCAACAAACTTATAGAAGTCTAGTCGCTTTTCTTTCCAAGCTCCTTAGATTACCATGACCTGGGTGACTGAGAACCTACACAGACAGCCTGTATGAGGTATGTACTGTATACGAGGGATTGCTGTGTGAACGTGCTTAACTTGATTCAATCTGGGATCAAGGATGTGCAACTAAGGGAGTGGTGAAGAAATTGTCTTCTTCTTCTTATTATTATTATTTCTGTTGGTTGCCACGGCGGGTCATCTGCCTCAATCTCACCCTGTCCCAAGTGTCACTGTCAACCCAATCCTCTGCATGGTCTCCTTCACTACATCCATGAATCTTCTCTGTGATCTTCCTCTTTTCCTCATGCCTGGCAGATCCATTTTCAAAACCCTTTGTCCAGTATATTAACTATCCCTCTTCTGCTCATGTCCAAGCTATCTCAGCCTTGCCTCTCCAACTTTGTCTCCACTCCCAGTGAAAACCTTTGCATCACCATCCTGTCATTGTACCAGTGGCACCGTCTGAAGTGAAGTGAAAAGAAGTGAAAAAGATGTAAAAAAAAAAAAAAAGAAAAAAAGAAAAACAAAAGAAAAACAAAACAAAACACACGTCTGGTCTTTAATGTGTTTTGTTCTGTTTCTGAAAGTAAAGGTTAAAAACAGAAAAAGAACCCCAAACTAACTACGTAACATTATTTTATGTGTGCCTGTAGTGATGAGGAGCAAAGGTCAGAACGATCTGCAAAGTGGAATTTAAAAAAACTTTTTATACAGAAAGAAGTTATAAAGAACTTGAGAAAATGATATGAACACCAACATAAGTAAGTCTTAACTGTTATCACCTTAATAACTCAATATTCATATTACGTATTATATAAGTGAACGCGAGTGATTATGTGCCTCAAATAAGCAAGCTGAAAACCGAAAGAACCTTTAACTTCAACCAGTGCTGCCTGTCAAACGTGATCCTGTAAAGACCGTTTTTGTTGTCAACGTACTTCCTGCCACAGTTGACGGGAATATACATTCAGTGAATTCTAAGCAGTCAGGTGTGTGTGGCGGTGACACTGAAGGTACATTGTGTCATCTCTGATGCATGCTGGCATGAGCTTAAATGATTGTTTCTTTCTGTTGACATGCAACATTTTGCTGTGTTAAACAACGCCGGAAAAAAATCCTACTGTCAATTCTATCATCAAAAAAACAAAAAAACGAAAAAAATGACAACAATATAATAAAATGTCAATGTTTTCAATGCAACATGCTGATGTCAGCTTGTTATGGCTGTATTGTGGCATTGCAGGGCATAGCATTGAAAAACAAAAAAATGGTGTTGTGCAGCACTCTCCATTAGATTCAAGATCAACTTTGACCTTCGGTGCTAACAGTGAAGGTCAAACAGTTAGAAAACCTACAGTAAGTGCTCATGTCCCATAAGGCTTAGCATATTGTTGTGAAGTCTGACAGCAATCCATAAAAAATTGTGGGTAATGTAAAGTTTTTACTGATTTTCACATTCAATGAGACCTTGATCCAGTTTTCACCAAAATTTAATCAGCTCGAGCTGTTAATTGTATCACACAATATTATAAAATGATAGCTTGAACACTGTGAACGGTCGACTGCTAACAAACAAACAGAAACGATTACGTTCCCTCCCTTCAGGAGGACAGTAACACTTGTGGGTGAAGAAATAGATCAGAAATCAAGTAACACAATTAATTGGGTACAATATAATCAGAATCATTTTTCACATTCAACATTACTTTGACATAAGTGTGTAGGCACGTGCAGTGATACCTCTTGCCACTGATGATCGTGATTTCAAAGACTTGCTTTCAAAATGTTAAGCCAAGAATTGTAACATTTCTTTTGTGGAAATGCCAAACAACAATTAATTACTGAGATTGTAGCAAGCACTCTATGATTGGCACACAAAGTGTCTGATAGGCTCAGGTTATCTTGATTCATAAATCAAGCATGAGTATTAAACCACCTATGTGTGTCAGGTGGTTTTAGGCTTTTCAATCTTCACTTCTGCTCAACATACTCAGTGTAAACAGAGCACAACAGAAAGCAGCTGTCAGGTCATCAATCACTACCACCAGGAATCCACAGGTTCGGCTTGTTCTTAAAACTAACTTATCACCTTATCTTGGAAAATCTCAAAAAGGATGTGTGACAAAGCTTAAAGAGAAAAAAAAAATTTTGTCTTAATATTTGTCTTAATGTCTTGTGCTCTATTCTTCATCTACCTTTAAAAAAAATACAATTTTATGTGAATCTGTAGTGATGATGAGCAAACGTGAGAGTGATTTGTAAAGAGAACCAAATCAAAGGTTATCATTTATTATGTCTGTATAACTGAGTGATTTTAAACATGAAGCATGAGCAGAGGAAGAAAACAAGCGGCTGCACTATGCAAAGTTCATAAACTGAAACTTTAATTTGTGATTAAACCAGTCCAGCCTGTCAAACATGAGTGTTTTTGCTGTTACTGTCATCCATATGTTTCCCTCATCAGTTCCCAGAAATACACATTCAGGGAATTTCTAACCAACCTGTCCTGTCCTATTCTGTCATGTTCTGTTTTTGAAAATAAATTATAATAAAAAAAAAAACACTATGATATGTAGACATGTCCATATGTAGCAAATAACTGGAAACTGCATAGTGTTTAAATTGGTCTCTGACACATTAACTGACCAGACCTAACTGTACATGAGTTAATAAGGGATTGAGGACATAATGAAGATGTACAGTCAAACCCATTTTCCCACAAAAGAAGGTGAACTTCTCAGCTGGCTGAGCTTCATGAACAAGGTTTGGGGAATGTTACAAAGCTTTTCAACCAGGTTTCAATAAATGCAATCACATACTGATTGTTTTGTTTAAAATCCACTGTGGCATGTAGAGAAGCAAAATTACAAAAATTATGGACCTAAGTGTATAGTGCAAACTGCATTCTCAAAACTCTTTTGTTAATAAGTGTTGTCAAATATCTGAGACATTTATAATATATATTTATTTTCAAATTAGTACACAGTGCTTCATTACAAATGATGCCATGTTCTGAACAAGATGACTGAATTTCTAGAAAGGTGAGTTCAGGTGTAAGGCCTTCTTTGCTATCAAGTCATTTTTGCAGAGCTCTGAGGTAGTTAGGAGAAACAGTCCTGGTTCAGGGAGAGTTTATGTTGGATGGCATTTGGGCACACATTAGTTTTGCTCAACAAGCCTCGTCAAACTATGCTATGATGTGCTAACAGAAATATGTTATCTATAAAAGCTCAGCTTGCCTATAAGCCTTTACGTGTAAATAAGTATATACATTTTATAATATCTATAGAGTTCCTTTTACATATTTTGAACAGAGCAAAATTTATTGTTAAACACATGAACTCCAAAGGAGGGTGCTCAAAACATACCATTATGTTTGGTATGTGCGTGACTCGTCCTCCACATTTGTACTGTAAACACAGCTTGGAGTATTTGTCAGTACTAACATAGATTTTCTATTTTAGTTTTTTTTCCTTAACCAGCATACTGGTTACTTCTTTGGTAATTATTACAAAAATATAGAGATACACAGAGTCCACCAGTCTACATGTATTACTAATGGTTAATTGACCTGTATTGACAGACTAGTCTTAAACTGTTGATTTTAATTAAAGTAAATTATTTGATATATGTAATGTGACACAATCGTGAACACTGTCATAATAATCTCTCCAAATGAAAAAGATAAAGGAGAAGTTGGGGATTAATCAGTCAGTCATCTTTATTCTCTAGGGAACACCAAATGTTTCCTAACAGTGGATTGATCTACTTATTAAGCCACACACGAGCAACAAATTGAAACACACAAGAGTAAATATTTACATCTCAGAAATATTTTATTTCTTTAAATGTATTTGTAGTCATTAAAAGGTTATTCCATTAAAAACCAGAAGCAAGTATATGTATTTCCATACACAACTTTTTTTTTCTTTTTTCACATATAATTATACATTTCGACCACCAATTCCTAGACCTGTAAATGCATTGAATAAATCTTGAATGTTCACATATATTTAGGTTAATCTTAAATGTTTAAATAAACAAACATTTAAGATTGACATGAGTAAATTTTGTTCAAATGGAGAAACAAATGTAGCTGAGTTTCTTCCCACCTCTTCAGACCAGAGGGTAGCTTGCTGCAGTAGCAATCCCACACTGGTTGTCTTTGTTCCTGCTCATCCTAATGTATCCCATCTCTCCCCATCCAAGACCCCAGCTACAGAAAGATAGAAAATAACAACATTTAGCAGGTAAAACTAGTTGTGTTCACACTAATAGTTCAACAGCATGTAGAGACACAATGATCTGTATTTTGTTGTGAAGCCATAAATAAGATGCCTTTATGCAGCTGTGTATCAGTACTCTGTGAATGTTAGCAGGAATGAAGTGCATGAATTCAAATATAGACATCACATGTGGGTATTTACCTGTTCTTGACCAGCCAGTAGTCATGTCCATTCTCAGTACCATAACCCACAACCAGCACACCATGGTCCAACGCTGTGCTGCTGCACGCGGGCTCATCATACACTCCTTATTAAAATACAGGTGAATTAGATTGACAGGTGTAAAGAACAAATAAATCACTTCCCATTTCTTGTACTATTTGAAGAAATCTTTCCTGGCACTTTCAAATGTTTCAGTGTCTGCACCTGATGTATAGAACTGGAATGACAGCTGAGAAGCATCAATGGCCACAGAAACCGGTCCGATGGTGGCCACTGCCTCCTTCAGGGCGTCTTCATCATATTGATTCACATCAACATAGCCGGTGCATGTGGCGCCAACACTTGCAGGGTTGTAACGGCATGATCCATCCTAATTGAGAAATGATTTAGATCAACCAAACATCTGGTTTGACATGTTTTTGGCTTATATCTTTACCTCAGCTTCATAAGGGTAGGACTGCTCAGTGTCAATCCCTCCATTGAATCTTATGTACTCAAAGGCCCGGTCCATCCAGCCTCCATTGCAGCCCTTGTTTCCAAAGCTCCGAGAGCAGTCGACCAACTGCTGCTCACTCAGAGACATGAGCGTTCCTGTTTTCCTGAAGTGCTGACCCTCCAGTGCACCAGTCTGCAATAAGAATGAGTGAATTTTAAACCAGACAACAGCCGAGCAAAGTTTCGCGCTTTACAGAAACAAAAACATTGAGTCCCATATACTCACTGCACTGAAGGCCCAGCAGGAGCCACACTGCATCTGATCCTTGACATCAGTGACGTATCCATAATCCCTCCAGTCAACAGTGTCGGGCAGATCAATACCTTCAGACAGCCGGAGGAAGGTAGAGCCACGGCGAGGCAGAGAAGCATTGAAGGAGCCAAGGCAGCCCTGGGAAATCAGCTTTTTATACTCTTCATTTTCCTGATGAAGAAGAACAAAATTCATAGGTTTTTAAAATTCAAAATGTATTAGGTTTTTTTGTTTGTTTGTTTGTTTTAATCCTTATATGCTAATTGCAACCACAATTACTGATAGCTAGTCAAATAATGAATTTTGATGTGTCATTCTGAAACCTGATTGGCTTCTTTTTCTGCACATACCATGTCAGCAAAGTAGGTCATACCAAGGTGGTAGGATTTGAAGCCCTGATCTGCCAAGATGTTGTGCATTAGCACAAGTTTGCGGTTGTTGAGCCAGATCTGCTTATGGTGAGTCTCCTCTGATGGAGAGTTGTAGGATTTTCCTGTCAGTCAGAAAAGGCAAATATCAGAAAAAGAAGTTTCAAAAAGATAAAGGTAAGGTAAATCCTCTGTCATTAGTCGTTAATGAATTAAAATCTAATTTCAGCTAAAAGAGTTTCCTTTACTCCACTTTCATAAACTTTTAAACCTGTCAGAATTAACTCAACTCTTTCTAAATTTGAGTCTTGTTGACAATATTTTTAAGAACACAATTAACAGCATCTCAAAAAAGGCTTAAGAGTCATTGTGTCTCCAATAAACAAGCTTTCTCCTCAAACATCTATAATTTTATGATCGAAATGAAAAAAGAAGTGCTGTTGTCATTCTTGTTTCATGCTGGATTGAGCACAAATAAAATGAAAATAATTTAGTAAAATTTGTGTATATGTTAAATTTTCAAGAGCTGGGTCACTCAATCTCAAATCATCACATTTATCAAATAGTTTCTGCTCCTCCATCTGTGATTTGATTAGAAAGTTTATGGACAAAGTTTAACTATACTGTATATAATGATTGCTGTGACTTTTAAAAAGTCCTTTTTTGGATATCTCCTTTATTTTAAAGGTTCATCACTTTCCTGCCATTGTTCTTGCACGTTGAAATTGGAAGCAATTTTTTAACATTAACATCATAAAAATTATTAAACATAAAAGCCTGAAATTTTCACAGTCCTTTGTTTCCATGAAAATGAAATGGGATTTGTAATTTAGGATAGATAAATAATGTCTGTGTACTGGCTCATTAAAACCCTTCATCATCAAACATTCCTGCAAAGTCTCATATTTGAGCAGACACTAATAAAAAAATTAGATTGCAAAAGATAACTAGTGACAATTTCTGAATAGTATATACTTACATTTTCCAGTAATGCTCAAATAAAACACAGAATCATGAATCATTTTAACATAAAAGTTACAAAAATAAGGAAAATGCTATTTTCACTTAACTTCCATGCTGGACTGCAATCATTACTAACTGTACCACAAAACCAAAATTTTCAGTAGATGGCATAACCCGAATAGAACAAATCTCTGGAATAGCCTATTAACCTTCTTACAGTCTGATACTATTTTCAATTTTATGGTGGTGAGGCACCTCAGAAATCAACCAGATCATCTATAATAATTATAAATAATGTTATAAAAGTTTAATAAAACTAAAGTTTAATTATGTGTTTGAACCTTCTTACATTTATCAAACTGTGGGGCTAAAATTACACTACCTTAACTGGGTTGGCCTAACAAAATTTAATAAATAGAGTGTTCTTCTCCCACTGGTGTAACTCTGGCTCTGTGTTTTGTTTTGTAGTTAAAATGATGTCCTTACAAACACATGGCCAAAGAGTTATTTCCCTGCTTTTTTAGTAACATCTCTGTTTAAATAAACCTCTGTGCATTCAGCTGCTGTTTAGCTCCTCCAAACGCCCCTTTCCAGGTGTGGTTTGAACCTGCAGCACCAAGAGTGTGTGTTAATAAGAGACGGCTTGTGTGGCGGGGATGTGGTCTTTGGGGTCCGCTGCAGGGTGGAGCAGCGGGCTCGAGGGGCAGTGCCAGGTAGGCTGACGGGGCAGCTGTTCCTTATCTCCCTAATTAGTCTCTTCCCTTTTTAGAGACGCCAGGACGGGAGAGAAGAGGAAGTCAGCTGGAAAGCTGAGCAGGCACGGAGAACATTGGTGCCAAACCGAAATACTGTGTGCATGTCAAATAAACAAGCAACCTGAATACTGTGTGGGTCCCCGTCTGTTCACACCTTGTTAGGTGTGTGTGACGGAGTTACACCGTCCCGGGCCGCAGACAGCTGATCTGGGCGCATACACGCACCACCACCATTAGTTTCTACAATTACCGTGGCTGCGCGTCTTTTAGTCGATCGGGCAGGTAAACAAAAAGGGGTGAGAGGTATATTTCGAGCGGCGCAGAGGGTGGCCAACATATATATATATATATTTTTTTTTGCTTTCCTTTAATAAAGCCGGTCGCGTAGACTCTGTGATCGCCGATTATGCGAGTGGTGATGCAAGCCGATGGTATGGTGTTCCGGGGTTCAAATGGTGGGTTCGCGCGCGCTTGAGTGGTCACGTGAACTGCATTATTTTTGTTTGTTTGTTTTTTTATTGTGAAACACTGTAGGCTGCCTGGAAGTGGCCATAAATGTCTGTATATACATATATATGGATTGTAGGAATACAGCTGGAAATAAGCTGAGGGAAAAAAGAGTAATTTGGGAGAAGAAATAATAAAGGGATGACTAGTATGCCTAGTGGGAGGGGCAAGGGGGGTATAAAAGGAGGCTGTCAGGGGTACCTGGGGAGTCTGTGAGAGGTTACAAAGAGGGTAACATGCAGACTGGCTCAGCTGTTTGTGTTTTGTATGTAGATGTTTGTTTTGTGTTGATTTAGTTAGTTTTCTATTTCCTTTGTAAACAATCTTTTTGTGCACTTGGGAGGCCGGCGGAATAAACTATCCACACTGAACGCTTCCTGACTACGCCTGCTTTTGTTCGGGAGAAGTTTAGGAGGAGGACCCCGCG
>VVHJ01060880.1:0-12794 GCA_015107715.1 Tylochromis polylepis | reverse complement strand
GTTGTGTCATGTCAGGTATTCATGTCTAGGTTTTTTCATGTTAAATTCTAGTTTCCCCAGTTTAGGTTAATGTTTAGTTTCTTTTGGTTCACCTTGCCTTTTGTTTGCATTTATTTTCCCACCTTTAATAAACAGCGTGTTTTTGATTAAGTTTAAGTGTCATCTCTTCACGTGTCTGCATTTGGGTCCACCTTCTCACCACAAACGGTCTGCTCTGCCAGACTGTGACAATATTATGTATTTATGTATACATTATCAAGGAGTTAGTCATTGTAAACACAGTTATTTAAATCAAGCGTTCTTGTAAGAAAACATAACTCTGCTGTTGTACTCTGTTTAATGAAACTATAATTAGGTCAAGAAACTTGTAACTGAAATATGAATTCTTAAGCTTTTAGTTCCTGTCACTGTTACTCCATAATGTATCAATATGATATAAGATGTGACTGAGCTTGTCTGGCATATAAGTTTATAAATAGTCTTAAAAAGATGATAAACAATGTTAACTTACTCTTTAGCTGACAGCCAAAACAGATTTAACCAACAGCCAAAACTGCTTACCCTGTGAGTAACAGTAACTGTTCAGACTAATCCTCATATATTTTACCGTTAGAATGCATATATATTGACTGAACCACATACACAATTGTATGTTTTATGTAAATATTGTAAATCAATGCATTTGGAAGTTGATTTAAATTTGCCGGTAAGCACTAATTATTTGTAGTCGTCGTGTATCACGTGACAACCCAAATTCTGAACCCCTGCTGACACAACTCTGACTTACTCACCAACTCTGGTTGGAGTAAGTCCGTACAATAACTTGTATAATATAATTATATTATATTATACATATAATATATAATTGAACTGAATCTATATTTCACCACCTCTTGACTTACCCTGCAGGACGAAATGATGACAAAAACATCACAAATCTCTTATGTTCAGTTACTCTGAAGCTATATTTGAAATTCACATTTTCTATTATCTGTGCTAAAAAAAGAGGAGTCCTTTTACATCTGCAATGGATTCACTACGTAGTCTGCAATCACAAATCATCAAGCGTGGCGAAACAATTATAATGTCACTCTGTCAACTGATTATGCATCACTGAGGAGGTCAATAATCCTTTCAGTAAATCAGGGTTTATCAGGGTAAGCCATTAACTTTAGACTGTGGACCTTGGAATTAGCTATCAGTGATAGCTGTCACAGACCCAGCACACACTGGTAACAGTAAGTAAGTGTGGGTGGATGGATAGATAGATAGAAATCTATATATAGAGAGCTCTATAATTATCAAGTGAAAATGCATAATGATAATTTGTGGTTTTATTATTATCACAAAACAAGAAGGTTTCTGGTTAATTATCTGGTTTAATATCTGCCTTTAAAAGCATGGAAGCAGACATAAAAACATGTAATTTTCTGCACTATGAGAGTAATGAGCTCCACTCTATTGAAAGGTGATAACACCAGAGCACATTTGAGATGCAGGTGTACAGGCTGTGTACAGAAACTGTCATGGTCCTCCAGTCCTCCTGTGTTAGCTCGCCCATTTTCTCTCTATCTCTCCTTTCTGCATTTTTCTATCTTTCCTCTCTCCCTGTGTGTGTGTGTGTGTGCGCTAACCACGCCTTTTGCTCCAGGAGCGGGTCCTTTGCGTACCACCCCTTGCACAGTTATACCCTTAGGCATAAGGTGCCTGGTTGTTGTTTCTTTTTTTTTTTTGTATTTTGTTTTTTCTTTGGGGGTCCCCCCCCCCCCATTCATTTTATTGTCTGGTGCTCTCTCACATCTATCTTGATCCAAAGAAAAAAACTGTGGTGGAGCCATAGTGTGATGCTTCCAAGCAAATTCCTTTGCTGGTTAAAAAAAAAGATTTTACCATAAATCATTGTATTTGTAATGTCTGATTAGAGATTTTGAATGTAAAGCCATGTTTTTTGGTTAAGCCATGTTCAGCACAGCCACACAGCAAAGTTGGGCAGAAAGAAAACAAGGTTCAAACAGGATGACAAGAAAATAACAGAGCACAATGAGGTGGTACAGTGATTAGCAGTAGTTTTATCAGATGGTAAGAATGGTGTAGTTTTTTGTTCTCCTTGTGCTTACATGGGTTTCCTCTAGATACAAACCAACTGCCTTAAGGACAAGAAGTGTGGAAACTGTTAAGCTGCTGTAGTACCTCAATCTTTGCTAGCCTCCATCCATCCTTTGTCTTCTACTCATCCAGTCCAGGGTTGCAGGGGGCTGGAGCCTATCCCAGCTGCCATAGTGATAAGCTTGCCATGTACACCCTGGACAGGTTGGTAGTCTGTCGCAGGGCTAACACAGAGAGACAGACAGCCATTCACATCTATTTAGAATTTACTTGAACCAATTAACCTAACCCCACAAACAAGACATGTGGGAGGAAACTGGACTAGCTAGAGAGAACCCACACAGAAACGCCCCAGCCAAATGGTGAAACCCAGAACCTCCTTGCTGTGAGGTAACAGTGCTAACCACTATGCCACCATGCTGATCCCTTACCTCTCTGCCAGCTTGTTCAATCATATTGTCAGTGATGATGATGATGATGTGTCTTGGGTTTGGATGGCCAGGACTACAAGAGCTGGAGTGTGCAAATTATCAGCCAATCAGCCAATCAGCCTCTGTGTTACCCCACAAAGATCTTCAAATGAGTCACCATCTCTCCCAATCAATGCAGATTTGTCAAAGGGTTTAGGATGACTAACAGCATCCATGCAGCCCAGTTGCTTTTGGAAAGACCCCAGTAGAAAAACAAGCCCGTTCTTATAGAATTTCTGATTTATGAAAAAGTCTCACCAGATTCTACATTAGCTCATTTTGGGACACATGACATTCCTGAAGCCTATGTCCAATGTGTCTAACTGCTCTGCCTCAATGTCACTGGGTTGTACAATGCCCAATAGTAACTTTGCTGCTTTTCAATATCAGTGTTGGGATCAAACCCACCAAAGCTCTTTTTCCTCTATGTAGACCAACAGCCACTTTTTAACTGACCCTTCCTTGGAACCTGCTGTATACCTGTTATGGCCCTGGCCATATTCATTATAGTTTAGCATTTCTTCTGTGTGCTGTTTTGCACATGAATGTGACCTCTCTTCTTTATCTGTGAGAGTCTCTCTGCAGGTCTCCTCCTAATTAGTCAAATCCATAGCTTTAAATCCTGCTTTCAACATCACACACAACAGTGGAAGGACTGGCTGGAAGTGAATGTCATGCAGCTAAATTTAAAGACATGGAGTGTGAGCCACAGGCAGATGGGACAATGGTTGTCAATAGTTTAACCCTGAAGAAAGTGTTCAAATACTTGGCTCCATCATTTCCAGTGATGGCCAGAGGTGGCAAAAGTACAGAATATCTGTACTTAAATAGAAGTACAGATACTAAGTGTTAAAAAATACTCCAGTAAAAAGTACAGTACTGATACAACTTCTTTACTCAAGCAAAAGTAGAAAAGTACTGGCTCTGAAATGTACTCCAAGTAAAAGTAAAAAGTAACTCTTTGGAGAATGTTTCTACCAGCTGTTTTTATGCAAAGCTAACTGAACCTTGTCCTATATTAATGTAATGATAAAATAATGTTAGTAGATGGGAATACCAACTTCATTTCAGTCTCTCAACTTGAATCTGTTAAGCAGACCATGAGCAGAGAAACAGAAGGGAAAAAAATAGCTCTATTTTCTGTTGCCTACATTCCAGAGGGTGAGTTGGCTCTAAAGAGGAAAATGAGTAAGGAAGAGGTTATAGCGGGATTCAGCAGGTGGGGGAACCCTAAAATCAGTTGTAATGGCTCAGTGTAGAGAAAAGAATCACAACTCACAATAATTTCTATTGAGAGCTCCAGTAGATTTTCTTAGTGTACAAGCTGCGATCAGCTGACCTGCTGCTCTTTGTGGATGTACACAACTGAATTCAACCAGATGTCAGTTGATGTTTCATGAGTTGTCTTTTGTTCTGTATGCTATAAAGTTGGTATGAAGGTGGAATTCAGTAAATGAATCTCAGCATCATCAGCTTAACTTCAAATTAATCTCTGCTATACTTCATGTAACCCAACTCTGACCATGAAACCATAGCCGCTGTGCACCAGTCACACACACTTTAAATCTGTCACAGTACAGCCAATTATCCTGTTTATCCTGCACTAACATGCAGAGTATTTTCATGCAACCTTTGAATAAATAACACAGTAAGTCTACCTCGGTTTGTTTAGCAGCATGTTTCACAATATGAAAAAACATAATGTCAAACGTACAGACCCAATATTTGATTTTTAAAAATGAGGACTTACAAGTAAGCTTTAAATTCCCAGTTTATCAAACACCACTGAGCAGTTCTTACCTTTAAATCTAAGCTCTCTTCTTTCTCTCCTGTCCTGTTTTTCTTATCTTTCTCCATCTCTGAGTGAAGTTAACTCTCTTTCTTTTCTCTCCCTGTGAAATACAGCAGCTGGACCTTTAGCTAGCAACATACTGTGCGACGAACTGCAAACAAACAGTTTGTTTGTTTGCTGATGTTTGTTGAGCTGATAGAAATGTTGCATTTGAAATTACCTGCCACAACATCTTATTCCCTTTATCCTTGCTCATCTTCTGTACTGCTAGGTAGATGTGTAAGTACCGCAAACATAACTTATGGACACCTGCAGTCATTCTGGTGTCTAAAGGCTCGCAGTGTGAAATAATAACGCCCCTTCAAATCTGTCAAACCAAATGTAACGAGCCCATTTTGAAAATGTAAGGAGTAGAAAATACAGATATTTGTTTAAAAATGTAAGGAGTAAAAGTAAAAAGTTGTCATAAAAATAAATACTCAAGTAAACTACAAATGCCTGAAAATTCTACTGAAGTACAGTAACGAAGTATTTGTACTTCTTTACTTCCCACCTCAAGTGATGGCAATACATTTCTGGATACATGGGCCCTGGTGAACGTAATATGTGCAAAGTGGGGTCAATTCACTGGTGTCCAATGGATGCCACAATAGTCACAAGACTACTATGGGCCTAGTAACCCTCTATGGACCTGAGTGCTGGCTGGCTCACCACTCAGTGGAAATGCACTTCAGTGAACCCTAAGCCTAGGGACCACACCACCAATGAAGATGTCAAAAAACAAATGGGAGTCACACTAGTTGCAGATAAGATGCAAGAATCATGACTTCAATGGTATGGACAGATGGCCAGAAGTATTGAAGACCTGTTGGCAAAAAACACCTTATGTATCAAGCTCAGTGACCTAAGGAGAGACTGAAGAAGAGGAGGCTCGACCATCTTAAAGAGGACATGCAGTGAATGTGAATCTCATGCCAGATGATTACCTCAACTTTTCAATATGCAATGCAGTTAAGCCTGTGCTTACATGAGAAAATCGCTTATTGTTGCTTTGACAGATCTTGTATGCAATTTTTAAAAATAATATTATATTACAGTTATAGATAATTTATCATTGAGAAACACACACACACACAGAGCGGGCAAAATGAGTATTGGACACCATATAGATGTTTCTAAAGGTCCTATTGACATGAAATTATCATTAGATATCCATAACAACCAATCCACATGTGCAAAGACATCAAACCACAGATGTCCATAAATTTATGTGTAATAATGAGAATACAGGGGAAAAGTATTGAACATGCTTACTGTAATTTATTTAATATTTAATACATTGTAAAAATAAATAAATAAACAAAATTTAAAAAATTCTGGCATCTCAGCTGCTGGAATACTGCAGTTTTTTCTCTGAATTCTTTTTTACAGTGTGCTCCAAAATTGGCACATTTAAGCTTGACTGAAATTTGCAGCTGCCCACATGGTCAACTAAATACCTTCTAGTGAAAGTTTTATGGCCAGTTATCTGGCCACAATAACAAGAGCCATATTTGGAGGCGTAAAGGTGATGCTTACAGACTTCGAACACTATACCAGTTACCACTATATCAAGCATGGTAGTGGTAGCATCATTCTCTGGGGATTTTTTCATGCCAGCAGTACATTGCAAAAAGTTGATGGAATAATGAAGAAGGAAGAGTACTTTTAAATTCTTCAACTTCACCTCAAATCAACAGCTAGACAGTTGAAACTAGGATGTAGTTGGGTGTTCCATCAGGAGAGTGATCCCAAATACACCTCAAAACTGGTTTTGGAATGGATAAAGCAGGAAAATGTGAAGCTTCTGGAATGGCCTTTCCAAACCCCTGACCTCAGGCCTATATATTTGAGACTGCATGTATTCTTTTGACCCTGTGTGGATTAGTGAAAATCCAAAATAAATTCAAACCTGTGCACCCAAGTCATTTTTTTAAGTCATTAAAGAGTCATAAATTCTGCCCTGGAAAACAAACAATTCAAAGAAATAATTAAAAGCCAAAAATTACCATCACATTCACGCCATGAGTATATGTAAACTTTTGACCATAACTGTAGATTGAACAGGTCACTGGTTACATTTTAAAATTCCCCACACAACTGGGTATAACTAAATAAGAAAAACTTATTTTTGTAAAAGCAAAAGAGTGAAATTTTATTACTACTTTGACATAAAAATCATCCATGTTTTAAACTGCTCCGCCTCAATCTACAGGCCTGCTCTGGATTTCACACTTTACACCACCTTCTGGATTTTGCTCTGTTCAGCTAGGGTTCATCTGTCCATTATCCACTCTGCCCAATGTCCTCAATTCTGAAACCTCTGCAACATATCCCATTCAGCCCCACACTGATTATTCATACTTTATCTTACTACTACTACCTATCTGTGGTTCATGATACAGCAGCCTTTGTATCAAAACATGTAAATAACGTGTTGCTAGGTAACTAGAGTGTAGTTTTACACTAAGTTTTGTGGGGTGATAATACCTCCTATGGAGGTTCAAGGTGTAAAGGTTTGTATATTTTTCTCTTTATGCCACACACCCCAAAAGTCACTAGTGATAAACTCATTTTAGGAAAAGTAATAAAATTTGCAGTTACATGCTTTAAAATGCAATGACGTTCCATCAGGACAAGAAAGGCAAGCAGTGCTTGCCTTAAACACATAAATTAAAACATACTAAAATAAAGCAATCTTTGTCCTTTCATCTTACACAGCGTTGTCATCATGCATCGTTTCTGCTTGCCTTTATGTAAAAGTCACTGCTTGCTACTGTTAAAATGCCAAAATGACCCATTTAGCAGCTCTATTGCTAAACTTTTAACCTTACAGGAACATCATTTGAAACATCTTTTAGGCATTTGAACATTAAAAATTAAAACATGAGGATGTGCAGACGGATGCATGGCTGTACAATCTGCGAACATGATGCCTCTGCAAGCATACTAAGCAGCACACTGACAGATATCCTGACTGTATTTTACCTGTGTGCTTTTTAGCAATAGTAGACAGCTTTTATACACCACTGCACGCCATACTGTATTGTGGACATTTTCATCTACCTGTCCAATCGAGACCTTGATGCTGAAGATAAGATTCAATTAGTAGCAGGAAAACCAGGTCAGATCCCCCTGTAAAGACACCACCTGGCTCTGAGTCTCGCTCTCTCTTTCTCGCTCTGTCACACACGCGCGCGCGTGCACACATGCACAGGTGGGAACTGAATTACAATGTAATTAGCTTGATTAACCTCAGCATGGAGCTGAGCTGTTATGTTTAGAGGAGGGGAAGGAGCTCTTCAGTCAGATCCATTAGCATTTACTGCTACAGCATGTCACCATGGTTGTGTATCTTCTATAGCACTTGCAGTCGAAAGCTACTGAAGTCAGATGCACGTGAATATATTCTTAGCAGTTGAATATATTATATTTAAATTATATTTATTTTTAACTGTCTGTAACAAGAGATGGTTTATGTTTGGAGTAAATGAATGCAGTTGAATTTAATGCAGTAGTGTTTATCTAATTTTGTATGAATTCACAGCTGTTTGGTCTACAGCCAGCAGCACACTGAAGTCAGATTTCCACATTCTACCGGAGCGTCCAGGAGTCAGCGCCTGTAGACAATGCGTCAGTTTGATTGGTCCATGCTCTTTGAGTTTGAAATATGATTGGCTGTCCACGTCTACACCTGACTGAACGTGGCTACACCAGAGCCGGGCACGTAAAGACTACAAGCGAGCCGGAACTAGGCGGACTGAGAGGAGAAGTAAGCCGAGTGTGCCTTTAAGATTAACGTATGATTTTTATTATGATAAAGATATACTGAATAATTATTTCTCGACAAGGATTCTGACTTATTTTTTATTATTATTTTCTGTGTGAACTTTGCTAACACAATTCCCGTAGAATAGTTAAATATAGAAGATTTTTAGGGCATTACCCTTTTACTTTGAAAGGCACACCCGGAAAGCTAACTGTTGTACTGTATGTGTTAGTGCTGCTACCTGTCAGTAAGGGAAACAGAGATAGGCATGTACAGACAAATGAGCTGATGACATGTCATTATTGTAGTAATAGCGCCGCTGCACTGAGTCCAGCCGGCTCCACGTCCGCTGTTAGCTGCTGTAGCTCGCTTTCCTCGGAAGGTAAGACAAGCTACTAGCGCTCCCTCGCTAACCCCGACGTGGACGGTACCTCGTAACTAAATGTGAACTCTTAAGACAAGTTTCGTATGGCGATCAAAATCCCAGCGGTGATAACATACTGAAAATAATGTTAATATTTTACTTGTATGAGCCTACAATTCGGAATTCACTAAGTCCATAAATAGTACGTTTTAAGCACAGTTTGATCCGATTTATGCTTGCTTTTTCCGTGAATGACCATTCTGGGGCTTGCATGCACTGGTTAATCACTGCAAAAACTGCAGGTAACATTTTGGGGAAAGCAATTGTTGATGGCTGCGTAAAGTTCCCAAAGTCCTCCGGTCTTTAAGGATTCAGGTCTCAGTTTTAGTTGTGTACATGTGGAGGTAGAATAACACTTCAGTGATGTATAAGCACACTAAAACTGCTCCACTGTAAGCTGCACTGAAAATATGACTTGCATATTAAATTCTATGTGGTTTGGTTTGATTTAAAATCCACAATTGGAAACATTTTGTGTTTTTTAAAATGTCTTCACACTTTAAGACTGTTACTTAGGTGTAGTATGACATACTGAAATTTGATTTTAGTTTTTACTGTATATGCCTTTCTGTACTATTAGGCTATCAATATGACTGCATGGGTTATTCAGATGATGGTGATGGTGCTATCTGTCTTTACTGGCAGCAGCCAGGGGAAGAGGGACAAGGTGCTCTACTGTTCTGGTAAGTGATGCAGATCTGACAGAAGCTTTCTGTCCCAAAGAATACCGATGCTATTTAAAGGAAAACCACAACTGAACTGCAATGCAAAAGCATCTCACCAAGTAACTGCAGAGTTGGCAAAAGTACAGACGTTCTGTACTTCAGTACAAGTACACAAACACTACTGTTAAAAAATACTCCAGTAAAAGTTGAAGTACTGATTCAATTTCTTTACTTAAGTAAATGTAAAAAGTACAGGCTCTGAAATGTACTCAAAGTAATAAAGTAAAAAGTAGCTCTTTGGAGGATGTTTCTGTTTTTGTGCAAACCTAACTGAACCTCGTACAATTTTTACATAATGATAAAATAATATCAGTAGATGGGAATACAAACTTTAGTATAACTTTTTTTTTTTAACTCTAATTATACTCAGCTTGAATCTGAAGAAAAGGGACGATAACCCCCCCACGACACACACACAGACACACACACACACAAAACCTATATATATTATAGATATATAAATTACAGATATATAAATTATAGTGGGTGACTTTGCCTCTAAACAGGAAAATGTCTACAGTTAGGGGTTAAAGTGGGATTCAGCATGTGGGAGAACCCTAAAATTGGTTGTAATGGGTCAGTGTGGGGAAAAGAATCATAACTCACAATAATTTCTATTGAGAGCTCCAGTAGATTATTTTAGTGTACAGGCTGCGATCAGCTGATCAGATGTACACAGCTGAATTCGACCAGATGTAAGCAGATGTTTCATGAGTTGTCCTGGCTGATTTCCATCCCCTATACCAACAATACACTATTTATACTGTCTTTCTGGTATAAAGTTGGTATGAAGGTGGAATTCAGACACTGGATATAAGCATCATCAAGTAAAATTCATATTAATTTCAGCTACACTGGATGTAACCTTACTCTGACCATGTGCACAGCCAATGTGCCCTAGTCACACACTGTTCTTTACCCATCACAATACGGCAAACTAACCTGTTTATCCTGCAGTAACCTGCAGAGTATTTTCATGCAACTATTAAATAACACAGTTAAGTCTACCTAAAACATGATGTCACATATACAGACCCAATATCTGAGTTAAAAACATGAGGACTTACATGTAAGGCTTCATCAATCCTTATCTTTTAATCTAAGCTCTCTTCTTCCTCTCCTGTCCTGTTTTTCTTATCTTTCTCCATCTCTGAGTGAAGTTAGCTCTCTTTCTTTTCTCTCCCTGTCAAATATAGCAGCTGGACCTTTAGCTAGCAACACACTGTACAGCAAACTGCACACAAACAGTTTGTGTTAGTTTTGAAACATTGCATTTAAGATTACCTGCCACTTAAAAAAGTCACTCCCTTTATGCTTGCGTCTCTTCAGTGGCGCTAGCCAGATGCCGGAGTACTGCAGCTGCAGCTTCTGGACACCTGCAGTCGTTCTGGTGTTGTCGCAAAAACAAACAAACAAAAAAGTCCCACTTTTAACCCCTGACTTGGGCACACGTCATCTCTTTTTATGCGACATCCTCTGGTGATTAATACAGGAGCAGGAATGCCTCTCATATGTTGCTGTTTAGGCTCAAATTGGTTTGATGTTTGAAGCCTCGCATTGATGAAATAATAACTTTACCCAAATGTATTAAAGCAAAAGTAATGAGCCTGTTTTGAAAATGTAAGAAGTAGAAAGTACAAATATTTGTTTAAAAATGTAGGGAGTAAACGTAAAAAGTAGTCAAAAAATAAATACTCAAGTAAAGTACAGATACCTGAAAATTATACTTAAGTACAGTAACAAATTATTTGTACTTTGTTACTTCCCACCTCTGAGTAACAGTATATAAAAGTGGCTGCTATTGATGCATTACTTTTATTAAATCCCTTGAATTCTGATAAAAGGACTAGGTGTTACAATCCCTGATAATGCATTGCTTCAAATGGATATCAAATGGCTACCATGAGGAAAGGCAGCCCGAGATCTCCACCAGCAGGACACCTCGCCAGCAGCGTACCCCAGCCTCGCAGGATGCCTCAGCCCACAAATCACTCTACCACATTTTTTTTTTTTGCTTAGGGATTAAAGCTGTGATCTAAAGTATAATATTCAGTATTAAAATTTGACACATCGTCAGTAGTGCACCTTGGATTCATTGGGTGTTTCGGCCATTATCACTAGACACCCTCATCCAAGGAAGGCCCTGCCAGGGTTGATCAGGCCCCGGAGTGTGTCACTGCTTTATGCTAAATTTATTCACTTCTACTTCCTTCTATCAAATTTCCCACAGATTATTTTCTACCCGTTCCCTTACAAACCTAAATAGACTAAATTCTCTACAAAACCTGAGTAATACTTACCTTGAGTTGAGCAGGTGTGTATTGTCTTGCCCTGTTTCCTGTTTCCCAGCATGCTCTCTGTCTGTGTGTCATTTCCTGTTCCTATTTATAGTTTGTCCGCCATTTTGTTTCGTCCATCGCCATTTTGTACCGCCATTTTGTTTCCAGTGGCAGTGAGACAAGGCCTGACAAGGCCTCATCTAAGTGAGGCCTTGTCAAAGATAAGAGGGAAGAGGGAAGGGAGCCAGGAGGAGGGCGCCTGATTAGGCTTCCCACTCCTCCCCGCCGGATTAGGCTGTAAGCTCTACCTCCCCACTCCATTAGCTAGCTGACTGCCTTAGCTGCCCAAGTGATGTCAGCCCTCTTCAGCCATAGCCAGTGACTGGTCCTCTCAGCAGTGTTAGCTAACTCTCTTATAGCCTGCCGTAGCATCTGTCCTCTGACCCCAATCTCTTTAAGCAGTTTTGCTGTTGTACTGGCAACAAAACCCCTGCACCCCACTTCCACCGGGCGCACCTTGATCTTCCAGCCTCTGTCCTCCGCCTCAGCTGCCAAGTTGGCATACCGCAGCTTCTTACGCTCAAATGCTTCCTCGATTGCATCCTCCCACGGTACTGTCAGCTCAATGACATAAGCTAGCTTTCGGGAGTTAGACCATAGGACAAGGTCTGGTCGCAGAGTAGTTGTTACAATCTCTGTGGGAAAAATGAGCCTCTGATCCAAGTCCACTTGCATCTGCCAATCCCTGGCAACCTTCAGCGGGCCCAGATCCGGGGTTGAAGGGCTAGTCCTCGGCTTGTCCCCTTCCCGGACAAACACTGATGGATACTGACGCTCCTCTTGGTTTGTGAAAGGTTGAGCATTGATGGTTTTCCTCTTGCACTCAACTTTCTCAGCTAGGCACCTGAGGACCTGGTTGTGTCTCCATGTGTATCTGCCTTGAGTAAGGCTAGTCCTACAACCAACCAAGATGTGCTTGAGTGTTGCTGGGACTGTACACAGGGGGCAAGATGGGTCCTTTCCAAACCACAGCTGCAGATTTATGGGGGAAGGCAGCACATCATATGTGGCTCTGATGATAAAACTTAGCCTGTTAGACTCCATTCCCCAAATCTCACTCCATGTGAGTTTCCTCTTTTCAACGCTCTCCCAATTCATCCAGCGACCCTGCTTGGCCAGCGCTACGGCTC
>VVHJ01060877.1:0-12531 GCA_015107715.1 Tylochromis polylepis | reverse complement strand
CACACATTTAGACTGATTTGTGAACAATGTTTGAGAGAAATGGTAATATTGTGTATCTGGAATGAATTTTAGATCTTTAAGTCCATCTCATGGAAAATCGGAGCAGAAACAAAGGTGTTGCGTTTATATTTTTGTTGAGTATAGATAGCGGAGGGCATTGTACAGCAGTTGTTTTGTTTGCTCTCAATTTTGACGGCCCTATTAAAGATTAATATCAGTTTGTACATGCTCCAGATAGCTTTTCTTCAAAGAAGAGGGAATGTAAAGTAAATAAGTAGATAAATGGCAGACGGAAATGACGCAGGTCGAATCGTCTTGCGTTTCACGCATGCGCGGTACAGGAACGTAAGCGTTTTCGGAAACGATTGAAAACAATAGTGTGGACACGGAGCGTTTTTATATGAAAACGCCGTTTTCAAATTTATCCGGAGTAGTGTAAACGTAGTCTATATCTCTCGGCTGGCCAGGGAACGCCTTGGTGTTTCCCTGGACAAGCTGGAGGAGGTGGCTGGGGAGAGGGAGGTCTGGGCTTCTCTGCTTAGGCTGCTGCCCCCGCGACCCGGCCCCGGATAAGCGGGAGAAGATGGATGGATGGAAAATAATTAAAAGTATAATTTTCCCATACAATTACCAACCTTGCCATCTCTTGCACTGTCTGTTTTGGGGTCTGGGCTTGTTCTTCCCAGCGCTCATGAGACTGCTCTGCATTTTGCTGCACTGCAGTATGAGGTTGCTGAATACTTTGTGCTAACCTGTTGATAAGATCTTGTGCCGCTGCTACAACGCTGGCCTCTAACTCCTAAAGAGACATGGACATCACTAAATTTAGCAAATATTAACTGCAGGCTAGCTTGCTATGACGAATAGGCTAATGTTAGCATTTTACCACAACTTAACCAGATGTAGCTAAAACAACTAAACTTATGTCCAGTCCAGTCGAATAGCAAAGAAAGATGACAAAAAATGATTTTACCTGCAGTTTAGAGGGTCCACCTGAACTTGAAGCAGCCATTGAAATAGGGGATGAGAGAAACATGGTAGGTTGGTGCGAAGTTGTAAAGCATAACTGCTGTAGGCAGAAGAGATTTCTTGTAGCAGTTCTTGTGACAACAACACTGGATCAGTCTGTCAAACAAAGTGTTTTGTTTCCTGTCTAGAAGGGAGTGGAGAGGGTATTTAGAATTATCCATAATGGCCAACAGTATGTTCGGTATCCCCCTCTGTACCGCAGCTTCAAAGGTGTATGCTTTGCAGCCAATTACAGAGCCAGCCCTCTTGATCACTTTATTCCATCGGTGATGCTGCTCCCCCAGCAGACTACCTCAACAGACTAGTAAAATATTTTCAACATCCTACTGCACAAGTATCCCAGTTTCTTCAGGGAAAAACGCCCCTGGTCATCTCCTTCTGACGTCCTCAGTATTGGTCTTCCAGTTCAGTATGTTTTTTCAGTGTGGTTGCCCAGGTACTTGTACTTGATGCCCAGAATACAAAAGAGTGGTGTAGCAATCTTATTCCTTCCTTGTGACATCACCAGCGTCTCCCTGGCCTTTGTCACATTCAGCAACAGATTCACTGATCTGTTTTCTTCCTCCGGTCCGTCACCGGAAGTCTGAGGTATACAGGAGATGGTGGACGTGTCTGCTCTAATCACTTGTTTCTTTCTCAGTGGCCAGTTTGGATGCAACTTCTTCCATCCAAAAGGAAGTCTGTCTCACCTGAGGTCTAAGTAGGGTTATCAGTGGACTTCAGTTCTTCAGTTCAATTCAGTTTTATTTATATGGTACTAAATCACAACAGTCACCTCAAGGTGGTTTATAGTGTCTTGTAAAGACACTACAATATTAGATAGAAAACCCCAACAATCAGACGACCCCTATAAGTTAGCACTTGGCAACAGTGGGAAGGAAAAACTCCCTTTTTAAAAGAAGAAACCTCCAGAAAAACTAGGCACAGGCAGGGGCAGGCATCTGCTGCGCTGAGGGAAACACAATAGATAACACAAAAAAGTACAGTTTAAGGATGACTAATGATTAGAGGCAAAGTGGTGTATGAACATGTAGTGAGGAAAAAGAGTTGCATAAGAAGAAAGGTTCCGAGCATTATGGGAAGCAGCTTAGTCTATTGCAACTTAACTAGGAGAGGGTTCAGAGTCACCTGATCCAGCCCTAAGCCTAATCTTAAAAGTAGAGAGGGTGTCTGTCTCCCGAATCCAAACTGGGAGCTGGTTCCACAGAACAGGAGCCTGAAACCTGAAGGTTCTGCCTCCCTTTCTACTTTTTAAGTACCCTGGGAACCAAAAAGAAGCTTTGTGTGATTGTTCAAAACCTTGTATTTGAGGAGAAGGATTTTAAATCCGATTCTGGATTTAACCTGAAGCCAACAAAGAGAAGCTAATATGGGTGAAATGTAGTATCCCACTTTTCTAAAGTCTTGCTGTCACCAGTGGCTGTGGAGAAAGTGGGGAAGCCTGTCATCATGTGTCAGGTACAGGTTAACCTGTGACCTTGTATTACCGCCTACGCTACATGTAACACAGAAAACTGTGAGTCACCACAGTGTCAAAAGCTATGCAGATGTTGATGGAATATGATGGAAACCACCAAGAAGGAAGGGAAAATACTGTAAAACTGCTGTGTGAAGCTGAGGGAAAGTGGCACAGAACATGTGATATATAAGGAAGCGTGTGACTCAAAAAAGAGGTGTATCAAAGATCACAGCAGCTGAAATAACAGTTAATATTAGTTTTAACAGTTATGGGAGTAAGAAGAATATTGCTTGGGAACATAACAATAAACTTTAGTTTCTCTTAATATCCTTTGTATTTATGTAGCGAGGGAGTTGGAGAAAGGTTTCTTGAAAATAAAAAAACTTGTCTTTTACCTGCTAAATGCTAAACTTATAACCTTTACAGTTTATTTTTAAGTTGGATATACAATGTCTCTGCAGGGGTAACATGTCCCCAACTGTCCTCCACAAAAACATACTCTTTGTCCCACATTTTGAATGTGATTACTTTAGGTTCAAAGTGGGGGCAGCTTCTCAATAGTCAAATTGGCCTGGCTTCTTGGGAAGAAGAACCATGCAGGACATCTTCCATGGCAGCATTATCTTATTCAGGCTCAAGTTGTAATGGTGACTCCAGATAGCAGACAGCTGGTTGGCACTAGTCCGCCAAACCCCAGGGGCTGATACTGCCAAAGCCTAAAGCCTCGCCTTAGTGGAGTCTCTCCAACATCTCCTAACCTGGACAGTCAGGTAGGGAAGAGTGCTTTTCAAAGGCTGGGGGGTCAGGTCCTCACAGTTTGCCACAGGGGACTGAGGGGAGAAGGGCAAAATCATTACAGTGGATGTGGAGGAGTCCTGGGTACTAATGGAATCTTGCCTAGTCCCAGCTTTACCCCCAGTAGAGACAAGACATTGCGTATTTACAACTCTATTGCTCTATTGAGCCTAAAAAAACATGGGAAGAGAAATGAGTAAAGAGCCTAAAGGCAAATATTGTAGCTTATAAGACCCTGTCAGTAGGGGAAAAAAACATACTAGAGCCAAGTCAAATGAGCTCAGTAACAAAATCCTACAGTATAAATTGTAGGCTGCCAGAGAGGTGAACGGTGTATTTAGATGCAAAATCCTGAATTCAACACAAAAGTAAGTGAATTATAGCTCTTAATTTTCTACAGTACTGAATCTCGTCCATCCAGTGTAAGGAAGCAGGTAACCTGAGACTTAATCACTGGGGGCTCTGCAGTGATTTGCTGAAAAAAACATCAAAGAGAAAGTGATGTGAAGGTGAGTCAGATAGTTCAGCCTTTACAAGGTGTAACAAAAAAGTTGTTGATAGCATAGTTACATAGTTTTTTTTTTTCTAACAAAGAAGCTACTTGCTGTCTTGCAATTGCTGACAGGCCCAGAGAGAAAAGTAAGAAAGTGGTGAAAGTGATGGGTTTTTTTGTGTCTGGTGGGTCTTCACTGTAAACCTGCACACAACACCTTCTTGATGTGTCACAATGCACTACTGTCTTGTTTCCTAGCATCAACACATGTCAACTCTTAGAAAAAGAGTGAAAATATTTGCTCTCCAGACCCTATCTTACTATTTAGTGGGACAGTTGGTGTGATGGGAGTCAAGTGTCACAGCCCTCATTTTGCTTGCACTGAATGATCGCATGCAATGTGAGTGTAGGTAGCATATGCCAAAATGTGACAACAGTCGCCTCAAAGTGCTTTATACTGTAAAGTAAAGACTCTATAAGAATACAGAGAACACCCCAACAATCAGATGACCCCTTATGAGCAAGCACTTGGTAATAGTGTGAAGGAAAAACTCCCTTTTAACAGGAAGAAACCTCAGGTAGAACGAGGTTCAGGGAGGGGCAGCCATCTGCCAGCTGGGGCTGAGGGGCGGAAGATAGGATAAAAGACACACTGTGGAAGAGAGCCAGCGATTACTAATAACTAATGATTAAATGCAAAGTGGTGTGCAAACACACAGACAGTGAAAAACTGTGAATGAAGAAGAAAAGCTCAGTCCATCATGAGAAGCTCCCAGCAGCCTAGGCCTATTCCAGCATAACTAAGGGAGGATCCAGTGCTACCTGATCCAAGCTTAACTATATGCTTTATCAAAAGTATTAATCCTTATCTTAAAAGTAGAGAGGGTGTCTGTCTCCTGAATCCTAACTAATCCTAACTTAATCAAAAATCAAGCTTGGAAAAATAATTCTCTGCTTTTACAACCAGAGCATAAAAGCACAAGGAACCCAAGTGGTCTCCGTAGATGACACACTACTCATCAATAAACTGCTCAATATAATACAGTGTTGCACCATTGAACACAAGTAATGCATAAATCGCAGCCTTACCTGGGGCCTGACTTGCCCTCCGCCCCAGAGTGTTCCCCTGTGATTCAGGCAGCTTTGACATTCACCGGTCTGCCTTCATGGGAAAAGAAACAGACCAGTAGCTTTAACCTTTTCTCAACCACTGATTTAGCCTGCCTGTCTGCACTGATAACGCACTCTATCAGAGCTGGCCTGAGAAGAGGAGATGAGTGTTGCTCTGAGGCGCTGTTACACTCAGGTAGGGCCTTTAGTCACTGCCACCCATCCTCCATGTGTTAGCCAGCATCCTCCTTTTATCTTAACCTTGGTAGCCTCTATTCCATACGCCTACTGAACCCCAACGCTCATCTGTTCTACAGCACAAAACCACTGTGTGGAGCCTTGAAACTCTCTGACATGAACTCACACAATAGCAACCTCCAGAGCCATCTAGTCAGATGTCCTTTCACAAAGCTCAATTCACTTCAGCTGCGGGAGATTTCAATGTGATTGGATGCTGGTATTTTGATGAGATTACTTCTTGATTTAGAGAAGAAATGCTTGAATGCTTCAGACATACACTAGACTTTACATTGATGGCAACTAAAACTCTAGCAACAATGACACAATGCTTATGACTAATTTCTTAGTAAGTCCTGTCTGCAGTTCAGCACAGTAATAGGTGCTTTATATTACAGACCTTGATGTACTCTGCAACTTGTCAGCAGCACTTACAGCACCCAAAGCTGACTTTGTGGTTATATCTTTTAAAACCTAATTAAGATGTCAGACATTATTAAAATTCTCAGACAATGTGCATATTTCCAAAATGTCACTGAATGTCACTTGGATAAAGAAAACACATTAAGTGAACTCGTGATGCCTTTGCAGGTTTCGGCAGGCTGAGTGTCAGAATACGACTTTTCAGGATTTTCAATTACCAGTTCAAACTTGAGTGACATTAAATGTTTATCCCACTCATAGTTTCATGTAAAACATCCAACATAAATATTCATTCAATCCATGTGGCATCAGTGATTTCCTTTGAGTTCACTAGTTTGCAAATTAATTGTACGAGCACATATTTGTGGAATAATGTGTCTATGCAGAGTTCCTGATGACTGGGACTTTTACATAATAGTCATAACCTAAGGTTATTTGTGGCTCTGAGTTGTGTATTCAGCACAAAAGGGTGTTCACCTGGAGTTTTTTCCACATTATTTCCCACTGACAGATGCTCACCGAATCTGTGCTGAGTGATTGTGTTTGTCAGGATGACAGTCTGTTTGCTGAGCACCGGAGAGTGAGATTGGGAAGTGAGAATAGCCACCTAAGATAGACAGCTGCAGTGCTGTGTTGATTGCCACTTCCTCTTGTGTGATTTAAAATGGACTTTTTTTCAGGTTAAAAAAATCTCTGCCTACCAGGCTCTAGCCTGAGCCCTTCATCTCCATGCCAAAGCACTACGACCGCACTCTCTCATCCTCTGACTGAAGGGTCATGATGGGGCAGAAAAGCAGTATTTTTTTTCACTGTGGTTCAGATGAAGAAAACAACCCAGTGACTGTGTATGTGTGTGCAATCAGACTGTGTTGCCCTTGCTGTTGAAGTAATAAATTGTCTCCCTTGTAATCAGCCTCTCTTTGCCTGCTGTTCTCATCAAAATTCTTTGAATGTTCTGTTGCCATGGCACCTTGAAAAATCTGCTGCTAAGATTTTTTTTTTTGTCTTCCTGAGATAGCAATTCTCATTTTTCTTGCTGCTTACCTCATAGACAAAATCACTTTGGATCAATTTGAGACAAAATTAGTACATGATGTAAAAATAGATTGTTTAGGGAAAAAAAAGAAAAAACATACACTGGGAGTATAAAGGAAGAAATGTTTTGCTGTGTACCCGTCTGAATTTTTGTTGAATTAATTCTGTCTGAATGCATATACAAACACTAAGAAATATGGGTTTTCAAATTGCTCTCGGCAGGGCTGGGGAAACTCCATCAGGGGAACCAGTTAAAAATTATCGTCACCTTACCCACAGCAGGTACACACATCTTATGGTGAAGTATCTATATAAGGAACAAATATTATAGGTTTTAGCTCCTCCAGGGCCGAAAAATAAAGCCAGCCTGAAAATGGGAACGCTGCGGTTCCTTGAATGGCCACTTGAGGCTGTCTCCAAGAGCAAGTCAGTGCCATATATATGGCAGGCTTAATATGGCATATTAAAACTCAGACTGGGCTAATCACTTAGTTTCAGTTTCTATTTGTTACTCTGTCTGAGGTTACCACATTGTGAAGGCAGTAGCTCCCCACCTGTTGTTCAGACCTATTTGTGAGGGTCAGGCATCCAAAAGAAAGTTAGCTTAAAAGGAGCGGACCTTATTTCAGACAGGATGAACTGAGGGGCCGCTGAAGCCCATTAAGAAAGATTAAAAGGATTATTTTGATCATACAAAGGTACTCAAAAAGAGTTGAGGTATGGCAGTATGGAGCTGGAAATTAAAATTATGCATAACATAGCTGCTTTGAGTGACATGTGGATGCTGACACAGATGACAGGACCCAGACAAGTGCTTTGAGTCAGTGAACTGGACCTGTTAATTATCTTTGTGGTTTTGTTCATGTTTTCTGCAATTATTATTATTAGAGTTAATGCAATTAACCACTTGTTGAGCTTTATAAAAGCCAATCTAAGATATTCGTGCTTTGGTCTTGATCAGTGAACTTTTTTTATTTTATTTATTTCTTACTTAGCGCTAATTAGTAGTTGTCTGGTTGTGTGCTTCACCCAAAGAGTCTGTGCAATTACTTTCCTAACCAAGTTTACACACAGGCCTAGAGACCTGGCAACCACCAGTCACTAAGGTCACTTGGTGAGTTGTTGCTGGCAGTCACTGTGAAATCAATTGCTAAGTCCCAATCACATATGACCCGTTGGTGACCACTTGGCAGCCACCAGTTACTAGGGGAAAATGGGTGTTCTTTGACTGATTCGCAAGTTGTTGCAAGAAGATTTTGCAATTATATGGTGCTTCTCTGGAAACCTACTTACGATTGCTTTGGTTGCTAGCAGTTTAGACTTGCCCATGGTTTGTATGGACTGACTTGTCTGTAACCACTCATCAACTACTGGCTAAGCATTTGTGAAACTGTCATACAGTGACTTAATATTTTAGTGTTTGTTTGTTTTAATAGCTTTCTTTTCAAAACATGTGGATCGAGAGAGAATTTTTACTTTCATTGAGGAATGGGACCGAGGCATAGCAGCTGCACACTGCACACATTATTTACTCCAGAGATCAGACCCACTGATGTCCCGGCTGAAATCTGAAGAAAAACACTGTGGGTGCAGAGGTGGAGGGCAGAAGAGGAGAAGGAAGGAGATGGCGAGACAGCGGAGGGTTAAAGAGAGGAGGAGGTACAAAGTGTGTCTGCTGTCTATTATAATGGTGACCTTTGGGTCGCTAGCAAACAAAATGGACACTAACAGCGCTAGCACGGAGTCAGAGGGAATATCGGGAGTGTAGCTTGATGCGCTTCACCGAATCATGGATGCACCAGGATATTCCCAAAGACAATGCATCTGTGGAAGGCTTCCACACTGTTCAGGCCGACAGGGACAGCGCGAGCGGTAAGCAGAAAGGAGGGGGGCTTGCTGTTCTTGGTAACAACTGGTCGTGTAACCCTGTTCACATAACAATCAAAGAGCAGATTTGTTGCCCGGATATTGAACTGTTCGCTGTTGGACTCAGGCTGTATTATTTGCCCAGGGAATTTACCTATGTAATCTTGGTGGCTGTTTACGTTCTTCTGTCTGCTAACGCCACAGCTGCATGTGACATTATCTACTCTGCCATAGCCCGGTTACAGACTCAGCCTTCATTGCTATCTCGGGTGACTTCAACTATGTCACCTTGGATACTACACAGCCAACTTTCACACAGTATGTGGTCTGTCCCACAAGGGGGGAGAGAATTTTAGACTTTGTCTATGCTAATGTCAAGGACGCATACAGTTCCTCCTCCCTCCCCCCTCACTGGGTAAGTCAGATGTGCCTATTGTGAAGAGGGAGCCTGTGACCACTAGAAGTATTAGGTGGTTGGAGGAGGCCTTAGTGGAACTATAGGGCTGTTTTAAAATGGCAGACTGGAAGACACTCTGTGAACGTCATGGTAAGGTCATCAATGGGCTTACTGAGTGACTCCATTGTCCCAGCTTGGACTGTCCATTGTTACCCAAATAACAAGCCGTGGGTGACAAAGAACATCAAAGCACTCCTCAGTGACAAGAAGAGGGCCTTCAGAGTGGGCAATAGAGTGAGAATGGTTCAGGTGTTATTGAAAGGCAAGATCCAAGAGGCTATTACAGGACAATTACAGGAGAAAGCTAGAGTGGAAGCTCCAGCAGAACAGCATGAAAGAGGTGTGGAGTGGCATGAAGACAATCACTGGATTCAGGCCATCCAACAGCAGAGGACTTGGGGGAGGTGAAGACACAGCTAATGAACTGAATGTGTTTTTCAGCGGATTCGACACTGCAGTGAATGCTCACCTCCTACTGACTTACCTGTAGTCAGCCTGCAATCCACAGCCACACCACTCTCTTTCCCTCCCTCTCCACATTGCACCATTGCCTCCTGTGAAAGTCCTGACACCCCTCCCTCACCTATCACTTTCACTCATGACCAAGTTCAAAGACAAATGAGAAGACTCCACTCAGGCAAGTCTGCTGGACCAGACAGGGTGAGTCCCCATGTCCTCAAGGCCTGTTCCCCCCAGCTTTGTGGAGTCTGTCATAAACTGTTCATGTTGAGTCTGAGTCTGCAGAGGGTCTCAGTGCTGTGGAAGACATCATGCCTCGTTCCTGTACCAAAGACGCCATGTCTCAGTGGCCCCCAGGATTACAGGCCTGTGGCACTGACTTCCCACATCATGACGATCCTGGAAAGACTCATCCTTGACCATCTCAGACCTATTGTTAGGCCACATCAGGATCCCCTTCAGATTGCTTACCAGCTCTGCCTCAGAGCTCAGGATGCCATCATCTACCTGCTCAATCGTGTCTATGCCCATCTGGACCAGCCGGCAAGCACTTTCAGGGTCATGTTTTTTTACTTTTCCAGTGCATTCAATATGATCAGGCTGACCCTCCTGGGTGATAAGCTGACAGTGATGCAGGTGGATGCCTCTCTTGTGTCCTGGATTGTTGATTACCTGAAAGGAAGACCAGAATATGTGCGTCTTCAACATTGTGTGTCTGACAAGGTGATGATCAACACAGGGGCACCACAAGGGACCATCCTCTCCCCTTTCCTTTTCACCCTCTACCCCCACAGACTTCACTCATAGAGACCTGCAATCTTCAGAAGTTTTCTGATGACTCTGCTGTGGTTGGATGTATCAGTGAGGGTGATGAGATGGAGTACCAGGCTGTGGGTGACTCCTTTGTCACGTGGTGTGAGCAGAATCTTCTGCAGCTCAACGTGACAAAGACAAAAGAATTGATTGTGGACTTCAGGAGGACCAGGAAACCTGTGAACCCTGTTTCAATCCAGGGGGTTGATGTGGACTTCTGAGGTAGCTGAGGTCTTTTAACATCTGTTGGACAATGCTCAGGATTTTCTATGAGCCTGTTGTGGCCAGTGCCATCCTCTATGCTGTTGCATGCTGGAGTAGCAGGTTGAGGGTTGCAGATGTCAACAGACTCAATAAACTGATCCACAAGGCCAGTAATGTTGTTGGAATGGAGCTGGACTCCCTTAAGGTGGTGTCGGAGTGGTGGATGTTGTCCAAGGACAATGCTGGACAATACCTCCCACCCATTCCATGACGTGCTGACCAGTCACAGGAGCGCGTTCAGTGAGAGACTGAGATTATCCAAATGCACCACTGAACGACATAGGAAATCATTGCTGACCTGTACAACTCCATCTAATGCACAGTACAATAGTTACACCCTTTTGCACATCCTCTACAGTGAAAATAACAAATAACAAGTTTTACAGTTTAAAGTAAAATGTCAATCATATATATTTCACCTCTGTAATTTTCTGGATATTTATAATTGAGCTATTTGTATATATTAGAGCTATTTCTTATATTTTGTTAATTTTGTATTATATTGTATTATTTAATTTAGTTCAGTTTGTTACTGTTATTGTCTTGGAGCAACTATAACCTTAGAGATTAATAAAGTATTCGGATTCTGATAAAGAGTGCAATGCAAACTAGAAAAGGGGATCATTTGCCTTCAGGCTAAAAGCTTTTCCATTTCACATGTGCTGGTTGTACCAATAAGCCATTTACTTGGAAGTTCAAACAGTCTCATTTTTGGTTTGTATGAAACGTTTTCAGGTTTCACCGCCATGTGGTGGTTGTTTAGCAAGTGTTTGCTGACAAGTTGGCATCTTCTATGCAATCTATGAGTGACTGCAGCAGTCTACTAGCCACTGCGGCAGTGGCTAGCAATTCACACAGAGGTTGTTGGTGCAGCATTCTCTTTGCAACCGATTTCACCCAGCAACAACCAGTAGCCTCCAGCAGCCTTCAGCCACCTCTAGTAACCACTGCCACATTTTTCCCTAGCAACTGAAGGGTGCCGAGGAGGGGGGCCCAATGAACAGTCTCTAGTCCTGTCTGACTGGGACCTTGGGTGGTAATGTAGCACACTACCCTTTTTGCCAAATATAGTGATTTTTGATTACAAAAAAAATCTAAATGGCAACGGCCATAATGCTGCAATCAAAGTTTCAAATTGAAAGTTTACAAACTAATCTTTCTTATATACACAGCCAGTTTGTCCTGAACAACTAGATTATTCATCAAAAAGCGAGTGTTTTATAGTTTTGACTTTCTGGCCTGATTTGTTTTGAGTAGATATATTTCAAAATAAGCACTTAAAATAGCATTAACCAGTAGTTTTATTTCCCAGTGATTCTTGTTAATGTGAAACCCACAGAGAACTGTCACCCCACTTTGAAGTTTCCTTCAGCTCATTGTTTTGGTTTTGCTGCCCGCAACTTTAATGTTGTGGTTTGCTGTCATCTTTCTCATCAGCTTTGTTTCTAGATACAGCAGGAGGCATCATGTTTTGAGCAACAACAAAAAAAGAAAGCTTTGAAGACCCCCATTATAAAACATCTGCTCAGAAACAAATGGAAGATCTAGCAACCACCCTGTGAATATAGCAAAATAGTTTGCAACTTCAAAGTCAAATATCTCTACTATATTCTCCAAGAGTGGGTTAATGGTCATAATTAATGCTAATATGACATCTGGATGTGTCAATAAGCATCTGTTTATGAGCATCATGACAATCAATAATATACCTATGTTTTGACTTCAGCTGTTTCTACCTTCCCCAAAAGACTGATTATTAAATGTCTGGTGCTTTAAATTGAAATGCTTTTTTGCAGTTTGTGGCGGGGTGTGGTCCCTGGCGCGGCTGCAAGGGAGGAGTGTGGCAGTGAGCTCGGTGGGTGGGGCTCAGCAGGTGCTGGCTGTCAGGGGCTGATGGACTGTGTTTATCTGTTTCAGTGAGAAGGAGAAGGGTGTGGTGGTACGGAGGAGTCGGGAGCGTGCTGTCACTGACGGAGGAAGTGACCATCCGTGTGTGTATGTGTGTGTGTGTGTGTGTATATATAAAAATAAAGTTTGTTAACAGCAATACCCGTGTGTGTGTCGTGGGGAGTCCGGACGCGCTACACTATT
>VVHJ01060875.1:0-10624 GCA_015107715.1 Tylochromis polylepis | reverse complement strand
TTCACTCCTCTTTCAAACCATCTGTCTTCTCTGTCCAAAATGTGAACATTGGCATTCTCGAAAGAGTGACCTTTGTCCTTTAGATGCAGATGAACAGCCGAGTCTTGTTCTGTTGAGGTGGCTCTTCTGTGTTGTGCTATACGTTTATGGAGTTGCTGTTTGGTTTCTTCAGTGTAGAGGTCTGAGCATTCTTCGCTGCACTGCACAGCATTTACTACATTGTTAAGTGTGTGTTTAGGAGTTTTGTCTTTGGGATGAACCAGTTTTTGTCTGAGTGTATGGCTGGGTATGAAATACACTGGGATGTTGTGCTTGGAGAAGACTTCTGAGTTTCTCTGATAAACAACAGACTAACTCTCTGAATCTAACAGATCTTTCCCTTTCAGAGTCCAGATATATTTAATCCTTACATACTCTTGATACTGTAAGTCTTGACTTTATGTTTCGGATCAGTTTTGACCCAAGCTAAGAATTCCCTCATAATAGGTGTGGACAACACATTTTGAACTACAGATATATTTATAATGTATAAATACCGTACCTGACATCAATTAAAGAAATTATAAATGGTAATGTTTAGAGTTCAGGGAGTGTGTTTTTAGGTTTTACAACACTTTTGTGAAGAAAAAGTTTGAAGAAAATCACATTACAGAATTACATTACACAATATCGAGACCTGTTTTACATAAGACAAGAACATTCTGGAATTGTTGAGTTTTATTATATAAACCAGTGTATAACTGTCACAGCTGTCCTCACTTCTGTAACACATATAATAATCTTCATAACTACTATTTATAATTATCAATACTTAATTCAACATTAATTAACTGTGTACAACACTTGTTTACTGCAAAGTAGTCTGGGCATTGTCAGTAGTAGGAAGTCATGAGTGTGTGGGACTTGCAAAGAGAAATGGCAGCACCGGTGTATTTATAATGTCACGACTCCTCAGTGCATCTTCTGATTTCTGCTTTAAGTCTAGTTTTTTAACTACATGTCGCACTTTAACTATTCATTCACACATCACTTTATTTTGTAGACTTTCACATCCATTGCCAACTTAGAATCACTGGTTAAACTAACACATATGTCTTTTGACTGTGGGAGGAAGTTAGAACACCCACTCCAAGTTGTTAGTAGATCACACGCAGAACTTTACAGAGCCATGCAATTGCAGCCACACACTAATTTGTCCCTCTATGCAAATTTAGATGTAAACTTGTTGCTTATCTTCTTCTGTGGAATACATTATTCTGGTCAACAGTAATTCCAGAATTCAAAACAAGTTCTGGATTTCAAAAACGAAAAGTTTTTTAGGCAAGTCCAAACTAAAATGGTTGAATATTTAGGTGCCAGTAAAAATCCATCCATCCATTCTCTACTGCTTAAACTTTTTCAGGGTCATGGGGGGGCTAGAGCCTATCCCAGCTGTCTTAGGGCAAGAGGCAGGGTACACCCTGGACAGGTCGCCAGTCTGTCACAGGGCTAACACATAGACACAGACAACCATTCACACTCACATTCACACCCACATCCACACCTATGGGCAATTTAGAGTTTCCAGTTAACCTTTCCCACTAACTGCATGTCTTTGGACTGTGGGAGGAAGCCGGAGTACCCGGAGAGAACCCACGCAAACACAAGGAGAACATGCAAACTCGAATCATTTAAAAAAATTATTCAAAAAATTAATTGGTAACCTAGAAGTATAACAAAAAAAAACAAACAAAAAAAACAGGTTTAAGGCTGGGTCCCTTAGCCAAACATTTAATAAGCAAACACACAAACTGCTCTCCAATTGTGATATTAAAGTAAAAATTCATGAATACTACTGTAGCTATACTTTGGTGCATTTACTTCCATAGAATTCTTTTTTTTTTTTTTAGCCCTGTTATGAATTGTTTTTTCTTGTTCACTTTTGTATATGAAATTCCTTCCCAACAAAGATTTGTACATTTGGCTAAGGCACTAATTTCCTGGTTAGCATTGCTTTTGAACATAGACATACTGTAGGCTCCAGGGGATGAGAAACCGACAGACAGGGAGCTGGGAAAATGGATGAAGCCAGATCAGACTGGCCTAGCAAGATCATTCCCTGGGTTATTCCCTCGTTTAATATCAGCTCTGATTCTAATATATATTTATGAAGCTCTGCTGTGCACACTGACTTCCTAGTTACCACAGCAGCAGGTGTTTGGTCGATGTAGTATACGGCCTAGGTCTCAGACAAACACACACAGTGGAACACCTGGATGAAGACTAGCATATTATTCAGGACACAAAGATTCCCAAACATACACTTGTTTTTATGTATTTATTTATTTTTTCAAGCAAGCTTTTTCCTGGAGGGTGACCACTTTCACTTTTGGTGCTTCCAAGGTCAAAAAGAACTCTGTGTCTCATTACAATCTACAGGTGCTTTTGGAATTCTAATGCTAACATATGTGTTTGTGTTTGTTATTATTTGCAGTACACGACTATGTTGTGTCTATGTGTGCATATGTGTGTGTTTGAATGGAAATGAGTATGGCTAAAGGGCTCTCACCCTCTCTCACAAGATAGATAGGATCTTAACAAGCATGAGGGGAGACGGGAAGTGTGTGAGTCTGTGTGTGTTTGTCTTCTGGCTGCAGCATTTTTTCCAGATTGATATTGCATCAAATCACAAAAACAATTCCCTTGATTTTCTGACTTGTGGCATGGCCGGTGGTGTACTATGAGAGCTGTTCGATCAAATATTTACCAGTATATATCCTGACTCACACCATAGCAAATGTTATTTATGTTCTTGCCAAAAACTACTGCACAGAACTTGCACATTACAGGGACAGTAAGGAAAGGACAGTGCATTCGTTATTTTATGTTTACCTAATGACAAAAAACTATAAAAAGAAAAAAAGACTTGAGTTTATATGGAAATATTTTTTTATCATACATCTCTGTAAACAATACTCTCTCCATGCTAACACTTGAATAACACTTGAATAAGTACTAGATATAATGATCTGTCATTCTACTGAGGAGCTTATTTGTCCTACCCAGTTAGACAAGCTTATTCTATATCTTGCCTTCTGTGGATTGAATTTCCTAACCACCGCTCAAGAGGCATCAGACTGGTGTCTTGTTGGTCTTGTCCAACATCTTCATAATTTACAAATACATTTGACATGTTACATGATCAACAATGTGTTTTCCCCAGGGTGTTTTGCACCAACTGGCCACCTCTAGCTTGTTAAGAAAACATATTCAGCAAAGCTGGCCAAAGCTGGTAGGTATGTTTCATCATATTTTAATTGCATATTTTTTGGACATATTTGACATAGCATTGCACATTCATTTCATGTTATAGGACATACACTCGAAAGGATTTCAGAAATAACAGATGAAAAGAATTGATTACAGCGCAATTTTACAAATGCAGGTCATTATTATAGAGGCAGAAAGTTATTATAGTTACGTAATCTATACGGTGGATTTACTGCATGTAGTTAAATAGAATTGATTTGCTTCTTCACACATGCTCCATCTTTAAAAAAAATGGCATGTTAAAGACTAGTCATGTCCACAAGGCACCAATTTGGAAAATGCCTGAGGTTTAGCCATTAAAAGGAAGCTTGATATAGAAGCCCAAATAATGGTCAATTTTATGTTTTGTTTTGTTTTGTTTTTATATGCAAGAATAGTGACTTGTGGAGAATTACATCACTCACTGTCTACAATGCAATCAAGGAATTGAAATGAATGGTAGAAGGAACAGTTTGCAAGAATGTTCATTAAATGGAAGGGAGAATGAAAAAGTACTGTGAACATCTGCCCCACACTTTAGCTGGACTTTTGGTGTGACATTAATAAAGAAAGAGAAAGATAGAGAAAGATACAGAGAGAAAAGAGAATGGATGGAGGACAGGATTAGTAAAAAAAGAAGCGATTTCAGCTAAACAAAGGATGAAAAGTGGAATGACACATCACATACTGTACATATGGCGGTATGGAATTGTCTAGGAGAGAGACCAGTGGATGACATATACCGGTATCAAATCTCAAGAACAAGGTCATGTGCAGCACTGTAGTAACTACAGAGGGTTAAAGTTGATAAGTCATACTATGAAGCCATGGGAAAGAGTTGTTGTCTTCTATAGATGAAGGTGACGAGCAGTGAGCAGCAGTATGGCCTCAGGCAGAGAAAGAGTACTGTAGACGTGATGTTTGAGAGTGTTGATAGAGAAGTAAATAGCAGGTCAGATGGAATTACACTGTGTCTTTTTGGATCTAGAGAAAGCACGTGATTGGGTGCAAAGAGAAGAACTGTGGTACTGTGTGAGGAAGGTTTGAGCATGGTTTGGAGATGGTGGCTCTGACAAAAAAGATAGGCGATGTAACTGGAAATGGCAAAGTTGAAGATGCAAGTATTTTCATTAGGAGGCACCAGGAAATGAGTTTATCAGAGGGACAATTCCAGTTAAGCGGCTTGAGAACAAAGTTACAGAGGCAAGGCTGTCATAGTTTGGACATGTACGGAGTATACTGAAGATATTGGACAAAGAATGCTGAATATGAAGGTGTCAGGCATGAGGAAATGAGGAAGACCACTGAGAGACTTTATGGATGTACAGTGGTGAAGGAGGACATGCAACAGGGTTGGTGTGACAGAAGATGATGCTAGAAACAGGGTGAAATGGAGATAATTTGCTGTGGTGACCACTAAAGTGACCAGCGAAAGAAAGAAAAAAGATGACTGTGACATCATCAGAATAATTTGTGTTTGGTTTCAGTATTAAGTATTGAAAACCAAGTATACTTAATGAGAAATGAATTTTGCATGGGATACAGTTTTTATTAGAAAATATTTAGTCCGTATTCACACTGTTGCAGTTTTACCCAGAATGCATAACTAGATAATAATACTATTTTCTTACAGTGAATTTTCAAAAGGGTCAAAATCAAAACAAGTCAGTGCACCGTGAGTTCACTCAAGTGACACAACATGTGGGAGGAAAAAAATGAGGAAGGGTAGCATTGTGTGTAGTAGAGGAGAAGGTGGTGGTAAAGGAGAGGACAGTATGTACTCGCCCTTCATTTAACAAGCAAACTCTCACCACCATGCACAAAAGTATGAACATGGAAAATTATTTGACTTGCATGAAGTGATTTCTACAAGCACAGAAAACAGTGCTGTGTTTTTGGTATTCTGTCTGCTCTACAAATGTCTTGCTACAGTGCTTGTTGAAATTGTGTTATATTTCCCTAGTGCATTAGCTCCGTTTCACATTTTGGAAAAAAAAAAAAAAACCAAAAAACCTTTCTGTGTATGTGATAAAAAAAAAAAAATCCTTGCTGGTGGTGAAGTGTGGTGTGATGGCATTGCATTGGTGGTTCACTGCACAGTGAAATAGCAGGGCCAAATGACAGCATAGATTCCAGCTGGCTGATAACATGCAGCTGCTGACACATTCTCAAATCATTCTATTTGTCATAATATCTTGTGAAGATTTTCTTAAATGACAGGTGTACATCCCAAAGCAATAGTTGAGATGGCTAAATGTTATCGCACATAACTAATGGGTTTATACTTATTATTTCTTTTTTTAGCCATGGTACAGGTCAACAATGTTTTACCAGTGTTTACAAATGTTGTTTCTGAACGTCATTTGCCAGTACTGCATTCACATTCGCACAACCAACAGATGCAGTTACAGTATGTCTGGAACAATCATCATCAGTCAGTTTCTATTCTGCTGGCACACCATCTAGACTGGAAAAAGGCCAAAGAAGTGTAAATATCGAGTTCTAAAGATGTATGCAGGATGGCAGGATGCTCCCTTATGCACATCTCTAGAAGTTGTTCAGGACAAATTATTCTCTTACTCTCTCTTAGTTCTTCAGAAAGTAAAGACATCTGTAGGCCGATTTACCTGTGTTCAATGTGTTTGTAGGTTATATAGCCTACATGTAAAAGTAAGGGGCTTCCAGCTATTCTTCTACCATAGAGGAGTGGGAGGAAATTCATGTACAGTGGCTAGTCTGTCACCTGTAGACAGTATTGTGTCTCCAGGAGACAGACTCAGTGATATAGCCTGAGAAGCAGTTCTGTGTATCCATGAGGGGCTGCTGTCATAGGAATGGATTCTTTAAAACATGCTATGCCACAGCATGAAATTCACTCATGTGATAGTGAAGTATTTCAGGATCAGGTTAGTGATGTGATAAAGATTGTCAGTCAGCACATCTGTTAGCTGATGGGCACATTCTTTGAAAGCCCAGCCTGGGATTATATTAGACCTTTCAGCTCTGCAAGGGTTAACACACTGTACACCGCTAACATGAGTCATATATATATATTACAGTTTTTGCGACTGCTTTGTAGCACTAAAATGCATCTACATTTTACTTTGTTTTTCATGCACTTTGAAAGATCACAGATCTTTTTCATTTTTAGGATTCCTCTTACAAACACAGTACATAAGAAGCTGGTGAGGTATTAACAATATGAAAGGAGGCTGTTGTAGTTCTGTTTTTATTATAATTGTGCGATATAGGGGTTTTGGTTTGAATTGAATTCCTTATAATAATATTATTATATAATAATATAATAATAAGTGCTTATTAGTGAATTGCAAAACATTTTTACATGAATAAAGATTAGTTATAGTTCACTACAACATCCTACATCTTTGGAGTTTGGGAAGCTACTGCTTTTTTTAAAAAAAAATATATCATGTCTCTGTGTAACATACTGACAAATTTTAATGTTTCCTTGAATTTCTTTGAGTCACACCGAGTATACAGCACCAGTGGCTAGTTTTCACTGGTGAATTCTTCAGTTTTCATAGACTTCCAATCTCTTTGTCTGTCTGTGTCTTTCTCTTTCCCTTCTGTCTTAGAAACACTCATCATGAACAACAGCACACATTCCTATTTTCAATTATTCTGGCTGAGGGCAATATGTTTTAATGATGAGCTGATTCTCCAAGTGCAGTCTCCAGCTTTGCCAGCCTGAGCAGCAATGCCTTTTGCACATGTCAGGGTCGGGGCCTAGTTGTAATCTGAGGCTCATTACAGCTGGTGAGGCCAAGAGCAGAAACGGAACACAACATCTCCCTGCAGCGCTGAATTACTTTTCCACCACCGGGTTCCCCTCTTCCTCGTTCAGTGTTGCTCTCCTTGTCTCAGCTGCTTCACTGTTTGTCTTTGATCTCTCTCTTTCCTGTCTTATTCCCTCCCTCCTCATCTCTCTCAGTCTCAATACCTTGTTCTCCCCATCTGCTTCTCCATTTATTTCTTGGTGTCTTTTTCTTGCCCTCTCTCTCCTTTCTCCCTTCGTTCTGTCTCAGCACTCATTGGGGAGTGCAGTGGGTTTTAAGGCTAGTTTTATTGAGTTTACTCAGGGTCCTGGAAAGGCCTATTTACCAATAAGGTCATGATGAGGTACACCAAGTCTATAAGCAAATCCTCAAATCTTTCTCAAACCATCTGGTGTGTGTGTTTTTATGTGGAGTTGCCTGTTTATTATATGTTTTCATTTTTTCTAGTCCTGAATATTAGATTTCTAGATCCTTCACAGAAGAAGGTTTATCTTACATATTGAGAGGTAAGCTTTGTACTGACAGAACTGTGAATAACCTTGTTAAATAGATACTGGACTGCATCTAAATTACAGCACTACAATTTTCATACATACAGTAAATTGGAGATGTAAATTATTCATTGTGAAACTTTTCTGCAGTCAGGGGATGCATGAAAAAAATGAAGCCAATGTGGAAGTGTCAAAAACTACAGTTCTTCGAAAGGCCACTCGAAGCTCGCTCCAAAAGGAAATCAGTCCTCATACACTTCCATATTAAAATGCTCTACTTTATTCTATCAGTAAAATATATGATACAAACACAGTTTTGAGTTCCATGGATAATTTCCACATTCATAAAGACTGTGGTGGGTGAATGTTTTTTATAATTCAACCATCTGGATACTAAAGTTAGGGGCGTGGCTGCCTTGATTACCAGCTCTCCTCAATCATGGCGAGTAAGGTTTACATATGCTTGATCTCTCTTTTATCTTTATAATCCTGGTACCATTTATCTGACAAGAGCTATGGCTTGCTGTGTTGTACATTTGTACAGACATTTGTGCTTCAGTTTTTGGTGAGTAAAATTTGAGTAATGTATTAGTCTGTTAGTTAGCACTAATTAACGGGCATTTGAGTCTATTCAATGTGTCCATACAGTGTATGGATACAGCTTGCGAACCAGCTTTGCTAGTGCTAGGTGGTAAATTACCATTCCATCTTCTCATTTAAATACAAAAACTTCTTTCCCTGAAGCAAACAGCACGATGGCAGTCAACATGCTAATCTTGTGACTTTAAAATGTTCAAAACCAGTGAGTGATGTCACAGTAGCCATATCCATCAGTGTCAGGGGCTGGGTCTGGGTCTGTGACCCAGCATTTTGAGTTCATTTTGTATTTTTGATTTCTTAAGTCTTCATAAGTAATTTCTTGTCTTCTGTGTCAATATGTCATGTGTTTCTTGTCTGTGTGTTTCATGTTGTCAAGCTTGTGTGTCATGTCTACATCTCTCAATGTTTCCTGTTTTATTTTGAAGAGTCGGGTGTCTCCATGTTTTGTTTTACTTCCACTGTGTAATTAGGTGTATTCCAGTCAGCTGTTTCCCCCATGTGTTTCTATTTCCCCTGATAACCTCCTTGTGTGAATTTAGTCTGTGTGTTTCTGTTCATTCCTTGTCAGGTCGTCTGTTCATCTTCATGCCTGGTCTTGTCACATCATTGAGTTTTTGCTTCCACTGTTCAGGTTCATGTTTGGATTATTTCATAGTTACATTGTTACATGTTCCTGTTCAGTTTCATGTTCTTGTCATTGCTGCCATAGTTAGTCATAGTTTCTTCCCAGTTTAGGTTTATGTTTAGTTTTGCATCAGTTTGCCCTGCCCCTTTGTTTGTACCTTTTTATCAGCCTCAATAAACGGCTCGCCTTTTGTTAATTCAAGTCACGTTCCACGTTCTGTTTTGTCTGCATTTGGGTCCATTATTCACTCAACACACAGTCAGGAGGAAGCTGACTGTGACACATCTATGTATATTAAAAAAGTCTATGTATAAAAAAAGAGAATCATCAAAGTAGGCAGAATTACTATAATTTTTTAAAGAGCAGGAAATGTTTCTTTGATCATTTATGGCAATCAGCACATAGTAGTTGATGGCAAACTGTGCAACTGAAAATAGTCATCTGCCTCATCATGTATTACCTTATGTTTCTTTAAGATCTGAAAACCATAAAAATAGTCTGATTATATGGTAACAAAAAACAAGATTATATTGTAACCACTGTATTTCTGTTTTTATTTAATGCCTTAAAAATAATCTTAGGAAAAGTAGAAAGTCAAAATAATCAGTTTAAAGCAATATTTTGAATTCCAGAATGAACATATAAAATGACTTCTTCTGGATAGCTACATTTTAAGAGGTTTGGCCTTTTTGCTTTTTCATTTTCCACCACAAATATTCAAATAAAACTTTCCTCTGTGTCTGACAGACAGATATGTGGGATTATGTTGAAGAGAGAAAACTTTTCCTGACTCCTTAGGGTATATACGGATAATTTATCCTTTACGGGGATTTGTGTCTATCAAACAAGAGTGAAATGTTATATAAGAGAAGTATATCTGGGAGGAATTTATTCAGCTGTAACTGATCCATTCCTTTCTGAGCCACTTTTTGACGTTCTTTGATATAATAGAAGAGTGACTAGTGTGGGTAGCTTTTGAATGTTTGAATGCATGAACCTCTGTGTCAGAATGAAGATAGTCGACTTTCTTCAATATTCATGGACTGACAACATGATGGACTATTTGAAAATGAAAAGCCGACCATGTAGAAAAATATTTTTAGCTTATTGAGAGAAAAGCTGAAATATCCTATAAAATGAAACTGTGGCCTTTCGTAAAGACATCACAGTGGGTTTTCTTGAGGAATTTCTTTAGCATTATACTGTGCATAGGAAAACTTTAACTCAGACTCCCTTGACTCCCAATCTCTCTGATTGGCTTCCATCAATGCTGGGTTGATGGCTTGTCCAAAATTTTGCCTAGTGTAGAACTATTTTTTATTCTTGCAACCAAAAAGCCACACTGCTCAAAAAAATAAAGGGAACACTTAAACAACACAATGTAACTCCAAGTCAATCACACTTCTGTGAAATCAAACTCTCCACTTAGGAAGCAACACTGATTGACAATCCCTTTCACATGCTGTTGTGCAAATGGAATAGACAACAGGTGGAAATTATAGGCAATTAGCAAGACATCCCCAATAAAGGAGTGGTTCTGCAGGTGGTGACCACGGACCACTTCTCAGTACCTATGCTTTCTGGTTGATGTTTTGGTCACTTTTGAATGCTGGTGGTGATTTCACTCTAGTGGTAGCATGAGACGGAGTCTACAACCCACACAAGTGGCTCAGGTAGTGCAGCTCATTCAGGATGGCACATCAATGTGAGCTGTGGCAAGAAGGTTTTCTGTGTCTGTCAGCATAGTGTCCAGAGCATGGAGACGCTACCAGGAGAGAGGCCAGTACTTCAGGAGACGTGGAGGAGGCCGTAGGAGGGCAACA
>VVHJ01060873.1:0-10756 GCA_015107715.1 Tylochromis polylepis | reverse complement strand
GGGGCAGGGTTCCGGGGAAAAATCCAAACAAAGGCTCTCGTTCACTCCACACAATCCAAGACACGAATCCACTCCAACTCACGCCACTCAGGGAACACCAGGGGAAAACCATCCAGGGAATCTGCACACAAAAACACTCGTGAGACTCCAAACACACAACGACAAGGGAAACCGCTGGCTTAGCCACTCGACGACGACTACTAACGCGATTCATACAACGATCCAGCGACGAACAGCCGTCGCTCCCTGGCTTAAATGTCGTCACGCTTGATGAGACCCAGGTGTTTCCTTCTCCGAGGGCGTGGGCCAAGGGCGTGAACCCACAATGAGTTCCGCCCAGGCGAGAGAGAAAGAGGGAGAGAGAGAGCCAATGAGAGAGAGAGAGAGAGAGAGAGAGAGGGAAAACAGCTGATCAGGGACCAGCTGAACCTCCCGGCCGTGACAGTTGCAAACAAATTTCCCCTTGTGGGACAATTAAAGGATTATTCTATTCTTCTATTCTATTCTAACATTAATAATTTATTATTTATTTGCAGAATTCCATCCATCCATGCCATTTCCACTGATCTTTATAGTCCTTTATAGTCCACCCACAACCGGTCACGGCAGATGGCTACCCCTCCGCGAGCCTGGTTCTGACGGAGGTTTTTTCCTCTTAAAAGTTTTTCCTTCCCACTTTTGCCAAAACACTTGCTCATAGGGTCAACTGTTGTTGTGATTTGGCGCTATAAAAATAAAATTGAACTGAATTAAATTGAAAAACCACTCAAGATTATGCAGCCGCTCTCTCCACACCACTTCCTGTTTGCTCACTACAAGTCATAAGCCTTCTCTTTGCTGGGCTGCACAGCTCGGGTCACACTGAGCAAAAACCAGCTGATCATGTCTCCAGTGTGAAAAGCTATTTAAAAAGAATTGAAATGTTCAGCGTTATTGCTGTATTCAGTGTTTTAGCCACTTGTGTGTTCTGGTTTTTTCAGGCCACTATTACAAAACAGTGAAACATTAACATCAGGAAATCTGAGTTTTGAATTCCTGCTTTGATGTCGTCATCATTCTGCTAATGTTGGGCTTTCGTTTTTGTTGTATTATGTTTAGTTTTTATTACGTTTTGATGTCTTGAGTACTTTATTGTTCCTCCATTTAATTAAGTATTAGAATTTTTTTTTGTTTTTGTTGAAAATTTTTGTCCATTTTGAATGTATTATTTCTTATTGTTTTACTTTATTGTTTACTCTGTCTGTTATCATGTTAGGTCTTAGTCCTGTCTCTAGTTTTAGTTGTCTTTTTTCATTTCCTGTTTTATTTTGGTTAGTTTTCTTTAATTTCTTGTTAGCTTTACTAACACCTTTGCTCACTCTGCTGTGATTGCCTTCAGTTGTGTGTATTTACATTCACTGGCTTCTGCTTCCCAGTTAGTGCCCAGTGTGTCTTGTCTTTCCTTTGCCCTTTTTGGTTTACTGCCTTTGCTTTAATAGCTTCCCTAATGAATCTTATCTTCCTTGCGTCAAGCTGGATTTTGATTTTGTGTTTCCTGTTTTTACTGTTCTTATTTTGTATTTAGCCAAAAGAAAAAACTCCACTGTATAACTTGAACAAACCTGTATCAGGACCTTCTTTATTGTTGATTTTGATAATGTAATTGGTAAATAAGATGTATTTATATTAATTTATTTTAAAACTGTGCTTGCAGGAGAAATTAAAGAGGAAAAAAATGTAAAATTAGTAAAATACTTTCTTCTTACATCTCTCTTGCTATCCACAAGAGGGCCTCAGTCATCCTATGGTCAACATACCAACCTTACTTCCTCCTAGTACTCTCATCGGCTCTCATGTGTATCCATACTTTACTTGTTATAGAGTTCTACTCTGTTGTTTACTGTACTTAAACTCAGTTTAAACCAGTTTGCACATTTTTCACTTGTTTTGAGTATATTTTTTATTTAATTTCTTTACATTTCTCAGTAAAATACCCAAAGATAGTTTGAGTATATCTGGGCCCTCCTTCCTGCTCCTTTTTATTAGTGTCCTATGTAAATAAATTGTAATAAGTAACGCTACCCACTGGCTGTTTGGTTATCACAAATAATGTTTTCATGATATGTTTGTAGAATTTATTTGCTGAACTCAAGGGTTATAAACACTTACTGTGTGGTACCATTTTCACAGATTATTGTTAAACGCCACTGCTGATAAACCCTCCGCTACAGCCTCTATTCTCACACTTTATCGTTTTCTCACATCCGTCACTGTATTAGTCTGTCATAAACCAAGACTGTTGCTACGACCCTAAAACTTTTGGAGCTTTACCTTCCCTTAAGTCTTTTAGATTTTCACTTGTAACAGCAGATTTTTTTTTTAAGTTATTTACTATTTTTTATCATAAAATTAATATAAAATGCCAGACACTGTGTGCTACCTAAAGGCTGAAGTCACAGAATAAACTGAAAATAAACAATAAACTGAAATAAACATTTAGAGCAATTTGAGTTCTTCACCTTTTTTAGGATTTTATATTTTAAGCATCATGGTCAGTCAAAACACAGCAGACTTTTTGTGAAATTGAAAACATGCCTGGTTCTGTCATCTGAGGATAACAGAAGTGTTTCCTGTAGTATTTTAACCGTATTTGGATTGTTGCACCACCTCCTGTCACTCTCTATAACCTGTTGGCATCTGGCTGCTATTTGTGGGCTCAGTTAAACAGATTCAGCTCTTTTGCTTTCTCTCAACCAATCTTTACAGTGATCAAGTGAATCCACAAAGCCTCCCTTGGATGGCCTGGTGGCCACTACTAGGACTGCCCAATAAGACGTTCATATTGAAGGATTTTTGTGTGTTGGTGGGTTAAGCTCTTTCTTAGAACTATTGCTGCCTTCACTAAACTACAATACACCACCATTGTGTGTTACTGGTTGTTCCCACAGTCTTTTTGTGATCATTTATGTATTTAATACTGGACACATATCTCTGATAGAGGTTTAAAATTTTTTTAAAAAGACAATAATGTACTAAATTAAAAGTCAGAAATGAACACTTAATGTGAGTGAAAGTAGTGTGCATGTAAATATCACTCTAATCCAAATTCAAAAGTATTTCAGGCAACATTTTTAATCAAGAGAATGAATAACAGGACAAACCTCCCAAACACAGAAGAATCAGTAATTTAAATTAAACAGAAATCTTTTCTGTGTTTATGGCACAAATTTAAATTTTTGTGACAAAGCTCTAATGTAAAAAAGAAAGAAAGAAATAAAAGTAAAAAAAAAAAATGTGTTAAAAAAATTAAATGAGCACATTTATTGGTCATTTGACACACTTCAGCTGTAACTCTGTTAGTCAGCACTTCAGGGTGTTTTATTACTTTTTGGACGTTAAACCCACAGAGCTCTGCTGCCTGTTGTTGCCACATTGTAATGAACAGACTTCCTCTCGACTTCATCAGGCGGAAATTACTTAAGATTAACGATGAGGAACAGGTGGGTCTCACGCCAACAGAATAGCTTATCTGCTGTATTTCCTGTACCTGCAATTGTATAATCAATCCATCCCTCTTGTGTTGGTTGAGGAGTTGAATCAGACCCATCAACTGTCATGTGCCTTCTGTTCTGAAATATTAAAAAAAAAAGAGGAGCTGCATTATTGCAAAAATTTCTCGCATTCAACTTCTTTAGTCGTTATTTTCTTTTCAGTGTCAAACACATCATTGTCACAAACGAGCTGGGAGAACGACAACAATGTGCACCTGCCGAGTCTTCATATAAATTTCCTTTATAAAAACTGTTTCAGAGATGTGAAAAGCTGACATACTCCACCTGTGAAACATTAACATCAACAGAAACGAGAGAGCACTAAAAATTGCTAAATCTGTGGTGAGAAAGAGATGTCACAAATGACAGGAAGTGCAGAAAGTCCTAAAGAGTTGTGAGTTCACAGACTGTGACAGTCGAGATGGAGAACAAGAAAGAAGTGAGGCAGAGAAGCACAATGGATGAATTCAGATGGATTCAAATGTTTTTGTGTTTGATGCTGATGATTAAGATTGCAGGTAAGGATACAGGAAACATTTTAATAGCGGTAAAACTAAATGTTATCAATATTATTACAGTCACTTACCTATAACGTGAATAAGACAGCTGAGCATGCTCTGTTGTTTTAGGAGCGCATGTTTATAAACCTGTGTCTAAACTGATCTTCACTCTTATTGTAAAAAGTGCTGCATTCTAATGTTTTTTAACAATTTTCTTCAATGAAAATTGTTGATGACGTCACTCTGCCTTGTCTAAATGTGGTGACCATAAAAACTGTGATGGTACTACGTGGTTTTTATTTTAAGAAGCTAACAGTACAGCTGATCAAACTTGGCCAGATCGGTGAAAAGGCCACAACTAAATCAGACAGACTGATTATTGCAGTGAAATGTTCTCTCTCTGTTATAAAGTATCACCCTTTTTACTCATCAGGACATAACACAGTGAAGTGTGAAGTGACTGATACAGACACAGGAAGAGTGCAGCTGTTTACCTTCAGCCCTCAGCCCTCACGTGAGGAAACAGGTGACCTCAAATATTAATTTGATGGATTTCAAATTTTTAAGAACACTGCTTTTCTTTTATTCACAACTGATGAAAAAGATGAAACACTTTTTGGTTTTGTTTGGTCATTTATTCAGCCGAAACAAATACAACAAAGGAACCAGCGAGAAAAACTGAAAGCAGCACAAAATCAGAAACAAACACAATCAGCAGTCCTTCAAAATCAGGTAGGATTATGATGATTAAGCAGGAAAAACACGTCAAATTTTATTTCAAATTTTAAGGAGAGTTCATATTTTTTCCTAATTACCATTATTTACATTTTGATGAGAGAAAAATCAACTACTTATCCTGTAGGAGACTTAAGAAGATATTTGATGTGACGGTGGGGGTTTTTGGCAGGAAACATCGTCCACCTTTGTAATTAAACATAGATATGTTTGAACATCCAAATGTTTGAAAAGCATCCAAAAATGTTTTAAATTTGTTTTGTCTGCTTTTTCGCAGCTATTTCGTGGTACATCAATGGAGCTATTGGTTTGGTTGCACTGCTGATAACAGCTGTGTGTCTCATCATAAGGAAAAGAATGAAAGGTGAGAACATTTACAGATAAAACATGTTTAAGTTGTTCGGTGAAAGTTAGAGTTGACTGTTTTTGTCGTTCCAGGAAACAAAATGCAGATGAACAAAAATCCTGTGAGTTTTGAAATATATAATTAAACATTGCTATATCTGCCACTAAAAAAGAGAATTAAATGAACAACAAATCCAATCATCTCTGAGCGAGTGTTAACAAGAACTAAACTGCCTTCATAGACACCAGATGTAACCGCACGATGTCTGTTTTTCAGGGACTGTGTTCAAACCCTGCAGCGACTCGGTCTGCTCCTCAAACCAGTCAGAACTCGGTGAGATCGCACACTAAGCCCAGAGCAGAGTTAAAAACACTTCTTCTTGTTCTCTAAAGAAATTGTAAATGCATGAGACTCGCCGAGAAAGCATCCAGAAGATAAGGAAGTTAGACCAAAATTAAAATCAGTGGACCGCACCATAGTTGTAAAACCTGAAGTGAGAGGTCAAAACACAAATACAACATCTTGAGACATCATTTATGAGAAATTAAAGTGAATGAAGATTTGTTTTTGTTTCATGACAGTGTGACATATTTTCAGGGATAGCTGTGTGGCAAGCAAAGTGCAGGATTCAAATCCATGTAAAACTCAAAAAGCAGCTTTATTGCTGAACTTAAGAAACCAAAATGCATAACACAAAATAACTCAGGCAAGACTCAAAACCAGGAACTCACGAACACAACAAAGAACAAAAGCAAACTGGGGCTTTAAATACAGGAGTAGATTAGGCCATAGTGGAGACTCCTAGGAACACAGCTGACCAGAATCTAACTAATGAGACAGGGGAAGCAAAAGTGAACACACACACACACACACACGACAAGGACTATGAAAATAAAACATGAAGTAACAAACACTGAGACCAGGACTGAGATGTGACCTTGACAGAGGGAACATTAAGACATGACTGACTGGGGAGACAGAAAGGAATCACAAAAGATTATAACTAAATATTACATAACCTAATGAGGACCACAGACTGCAAACAAAGGGAAACTAAGAAGCATAAGAAAATAATTTTATACTGACATATTACCAAGGAATCAGCATGTTCTTCTGTTCATTGTGTAGGTGGATCCTGAAGTTTCCTATGCCACCATCAGCAACACCTAGAAGACCGAGGTAAGGTGTCTTGTTTAGTGATATCTGTATGTTTGTTTGCTTATTTTTTGTTATTATTTTATTTATATATCAGACAGCTTGATTTTTTTTTTCAGGTTCGAGTTGATGATGAAATGATGCAGTGACCTCTGCTCTATTGTCGATTTTACAACCACATAGTTCAAGTTGTTTTGTATTGTCTGTTTTTACTATTTATCTTATTTTACATTTTGTCTTCTGTCAAAAGAAAATCCAAAGTATTGAATGGAATCGATCAAAATGCTCTTTATTAGTACTCATTTTCATATCGTAATAAAATGTATTTATTTCTGCATTGTAGTTGCAAAAGAAATTACAATAAAAAGTAAAATTATTTTGATGTAAAAATGAACTTTTTTCTTGCATCACCTCTGTCATCCACCAGAGGGCGTCGGTCTTTCATTGTGCACCACACCACATCACTTCCTCCCATTATCCTCATCTGCTCTCATATCATATCATAACTCATACCATACCTGTTCCAGTTCTACTCTTCGCCAGGTTGTTTACACACAACTGTCTGTCACACTGTTGGTCTGTCATAAAGAAAGGGTGCTGCTAGGACCCAAAGACAGAAGCTGTGCTTGAAAACTAAAGGCTCTGCCTCCCATTCTACTTTTAAATACTCGAGGAACCACAAGCCCACAGTCTGAGAGCAAAGTGTTCTGTTGGGGTGATATTGTACTATTCAAGACTTTGTATGTGAGGAAAAGGATTTTAAATTCAGTTCTAGATTTAACAGGGAGCCAATGAAGAGAATATAGGAGAAATCTGCTCTCTCTTTCTAGTCCCTGTCAGGACTCTTGCTGCAGCATTCTGGATCAACTGAAGGCTTTTCAGAGAGTTTTTAGGACATCCTGAAAATAGTGAACTACAGCAGTTCAGACTAGAAGTAATAAATGCATCAGCTAGTTTTTCAGCATCACTCTGAGACAGGATGTTTCTAATTTTAGAGAGATTGTGCAAATGCAAGAAAGCAGTCCTGCATATTTGTTTAATATGTGCGTTGAAGGACGTATCCTCGTCAAAAATGACTCCAAGATTCCTCACAGTGTTACTGGAGGCCAAGGTAATGCCATCCAGAGTAAGAATCTGGTTACATACCATATTTCTAAGATTTTCAGGGCTGAGTACAACAACCTCAGTTTTAGAAGCAGGGAGTTGGAGGTAATTCAGGTCTTACCAAACAGTCCTAACGAGTCATCAGTTCAGAGACTGTGACAGTCGAGATCAAGAACAAGAAAGAAGTGAGACAGAGAAGCACAATGGATGAATTCAGATGGATTCAAAGGTTTTTATGTCTGATGCTGATGATTCAGATTGCAGGTAAGAATACAGGAAACATTTTAATAGCAGCAAAACTAAATGTTATTAATGTTATTACAATAACCTTTAGAGTAAATAAGACAGTTGAACATGTGCAGCTGTTTTAGGGGAGCGTGTGACATGTTTCTAAACTTGTGTCTAAAATGATCTTCACTCTGATTGTAAAAAGTGCTGTATTTTACTTTATTTATATATTTCTCATCAATCTTGTCAACAGTAAACATAAATCAAACATCCACTTTCATTAAAGTTGGAAATGACATCACTCTGTCTTGTCTAAATGTCTAAATCTGTCTTGTCTGATGACCAGAATAACTGTGATGGTACTACGTGGACCTTTGCTTCAAGAAGAAAAAACAAACAGCAGTCGAGCTGATCACACTTGGACAGATTGGTGAAGAAGCCAAAACTAAATCAGACAGACTGAGTGTTACAGCGAACTGTTCTCTGGTTATAAAGAAGCTCACAGTTGAGGAAGTTGGTCTTTATTACTGTCAACAGTACAAATTAGGAGTAACACGAGCTAACGACACTCTGGTTCATGAGTCTTTGGTTGAGCTCTCTGTTATTACCTGTGAGTGTTTACATTTAAATATTTTCAGTTCAAAATCTTTAGCACAAGAAACTGAGACTGAACTATTGTGAACATAGCAATGAAATAGTCTGATTTCTTTCTCTCACACTATCTCCATCTTCACCAGTTACTGCATACAATGAAACGGATAAGGTGGCATTAAACTGCTCTGTGTTGACATATGGAGACTGTCGTCACACAGTGAAACTGGTCAACATGTGGACAGAGATAACAATCAAATACAGATATCACAGACTGACTGCTACTGCTGTTTCTTTCCTGACGTGTCACTCTTTTGACTCAGTGGGTAACTCTGTGAAGTGTGAAGTGGCTGATATTTATATAAGAGAAGTGCAGCAGGAAACAAGATTGCGATTATTAATTATGTGATTGTATGAATTTGGAATTCAGAGAAGACTTTGGTACATTTATCAACAAAAACTGATACAGTCAACAAAAGCATTTGATTATGTTATAACATTTTCAAAAGGTAAAGGAATTTAAATGCAACAGGAAACTGTAACCAAATCATTTTAATAATTAGAGGTTTTTATTCTTTTTGCAGATTTTTTTTTAAAATTTTGTATTGTATGGTTCGTTATTGACTCTGTGGGTTTTAATAACTGCTGTGACAGTCAACATATGGACAAGAACTAAAGGTAAACTTAATCATGAGAACTTTGAATGATTTTGAATTTGCATTATGACAAAGATGAAGATGATGTTTCAATAAACTATGAACGTGTTGGGGACTGCTGTTTCTTTCAGACGCCACTGATCAACAACATCAGCTGAGCAGAGAAAAATGCTGTTGGATTATCAATATCATCTCATCTGGTTTTATAGGTTAAACCATTTAAATAGATGAGAACATCACTTTACTGTTGATAGTTTGTTTCCAAGCTATTTTTTTTTAGTCTGGCAGAAGATTCTTAATCTTAATTCTTAATCTTGTCATGTGTTAAATCCACTTTAGAATTTAGAATTTTAACCCCATCAGTCACTATAGTGACACAACAAACTATTTATTTTAAACTTCACACATTCAACCTCCTCAGTCATCAGTTTATTTTCAGGGTGTGAAACACATGAAGCTTGTGAGTAAGTTCAGTAAGGAAGATTCATAACCACACATCTGTCTGCTTCCTGGGCGTTTAGTGACTAGTGCTTTTCATCACTTCCACTTTTGAACAATGTCGAGCTGATTGCTGACATCACTGGTCAAGTCCAATCATCTTTCTGCTGGCCTTCAAGCCAATCAGCCTCCACTTCACATACTTTAAATCTCACTGCTCATCCTTCATTCTCCCTTCCAGACTCCTTCACACAACCCACCTTGCCCCCATCTCTGCCTCTCCCGTGTTACTCAGTGCACCATCCAATCCTCCATCTTCACCACCTCTACCAGTGTCTAGACTGCTGGGTTCCTGCCTAAATTCTATCATCACTGGGAATCTGTTCAGCCATGATGGGCCATCAGAGTCCAATCACCAAATTGCTTGACTGAATTCTGTTTATCAGTTAATTATGTTCAATTCATCCTAACAATCTCTCCTTATTGAAATCACTGTCAGTCTGTCACAAATGCAACAGACAGGGAAGAGACACAAAGTGCGCCTGCTGAATTTGATTTTTTGTAAATGTTCATGTATTTCAGAGACATGAGAAGCTGACATACTCAACCTATGAAACATTAACATCAGCAAAAATGAGAACTGGATATCCCTAAAGTTGTGATGAGGAAGTGACATCTCACTGATGACAGGAAGTACAAACAGTCTTAAAGAGTCATCAGTTCAGAGACTGTGACAGTCGAGATCGAGAACAAGAAAGAAGAGAGACAGAGAAGCACAATGGATGAATTCAGATGGATTCAAAGGTTTTTATGTCTGATGATTCAGATTGCAGGTAAGAATACAGGAAACATTTTAATAGCAGCAAAACTAAATATTATTAATATATCACAGTCACTAACCTTTACAGTAATAAGACAGCTGAGCATGCTCTGTTGTTTTAGGGGATCATGGGACATGTTTCTAAACTTGTGTCTACAATGATCTTCACTCTGACTGTAAAAACTGCTGTTTTCTAATTTATTTTTCTTTTTTCTCTTCAGTCTTCTCAACAGTATCTGTAACTGAAACATCCATTTTTATGAAGGTTGGAGATGACGTCACTCTGCCTTGTGTAAATGTGATAGATGAGCAGAATAACTGTGATGGTACTACGTGGACCTTTACTTCAAGAAACAAAAAACAACAGTCGAGCTGATCACACTTGGACAGATTGGTGAAGAAGCCAAAACTAAATCAGACAGACTGAGTGTTACAGCGAACTGTTCTCTGGTTATAAAGAAGCTCACAGTTGAGGAAGTTGGTTTTTATTACTGTCAACAATACAAATTAGACAAAATACAATCTAAACACACTCAGGTTCAACAGTCTTTGGTTGAGCTCTCTGTTATTACCTGTGAGTATTTACATCAAAATATTTTGAGCTCAAACTCTTCTTGGAATAAAAACATTAATCATATTCATAATAATTAAAT